>APFE030086322.1:0-27368 GCA_000404065.3 Pinus taeda
TTGCAATAATTAATGAGAAATTGTTTCACTTGGTTTTCATGTGTAAATGTACTGGTTTATATGTCAATTTTATGGCTGATATATTTATGGTATTTCTGTTGTTACTATGTTGGTTATATATATGTTTTTTTTCAACAACTATGTATGTATCTATGACCTAATAGATGATAATGTAAAAAATGACATGAAGGAACAATGGTTTTGAGTGATTCTGAGATAAGTATGAGATCCTTATGCTTAATTGTGTTGTTTACACCTATAGATTACATGTTGGTGATATGTTTGACGAAATGCTTATCGTGGCTAGTAGGGGTCTAGTGAAGGACTTGTTGAAGTATTTGCTTTATCATCATTGTTTCCCTGTTATTTTACTACTCTTAATGTATCATTTCATTCTGGACAGTGACCTAGTCTCTGGGTTGGAAAAAGATGTTCAAATCCCAGGGATGCTGACATAAAATTGGACAAATGATTCCTTGGATGTTGGTTTGTAGGCCTGTGAGAGCGTCGAGAGGGAAAGTGATCAAAAAAATCAGTGGGACCGAGGGGTAGACTACCTGAAGTGTTGGTATGGTTCTCAGGGGTCCTGTAGCTAATGTGGAAGGTCTATATGTTATGTTTTCGTTGATTCCATTTCCTTAAGGTCATATAGGAGGTTGAATTCAATCATAGTAGCCTCTCGTTGCATGTTTAGCTTTGTTGTTCGAGTACTTGGGTAGATGTGGGAGGATGATGTTACATCATATCTCTCACTTGACAAGCATTAATTTAGGCTCGTGGAAAAAAAATTTGCTGGAAAGGAAGGGATCAATTATGAGGATACTTTTTCCCCCACAACAAAATGGGCTTCCATCCATACTATATTTTCCTTGGAAGATCAAAATGGTTGGAAAGTCCATCAAATGGATGTAAAAACAGATTTCTTAAATGGAGATATGAAATATAATAATTTTATGTCTCAACCAAAAGGATTTGTTGTGAAGGGTCAAGATCACAAAGTATGGAAGCTTGTCAAATCCTTGTTTGACCTTAAACAAGCACCGCGAGCCTCTTATGCGAAATTTACTGAGCATCTTCTGAAACTCAATTTCACACACTATGAGCTTGATGATGCAAGTTTGTTTGTAAATAAAGTTGGAAAAATAATGCTATATCTCGTGGTGTATGTAGATGAACTTCTGATAACAGGGAAAAATGAAAATTTCATTGCATCGATGAAGAAGGATTTGAGGAAAGGTTTTGCAATGATAAATTTGAGATATGTTCACTACTGTCCTTGTATTGAAGTAACCTAACATCTGAAGTTTATATTCCTCTTTCAAAAGAAGTACATTGGAGACTTGTTGAAAAAATTTGGCATGGTTGAGTGTAATCCTTTGACTACGCCAATGGAACATAATTTAAAGCTCAAGTCCATTGAAGTTAAAGAATTATAGGATGCAACAAAGTACAGATAACTCATAGGAGGTCTCAACTACCTGAATACTACTAAATCGTACATTTAATTTGTTGTTGGAATCCTATATAAGTTGATTTAAAAGCCTTGTGAGGGTCATTGGTCTACTACACAAAGACTTCTAAAGTACTTAAAGGGAACTCAAGGCTTTGGATTCATGTATATACAAGTGGATGCCTTCATCTTGATTAGATACTTTGATTTAGATTTTGATCGAGATAAAGAAACTGGTGTATCTACTTTAGATTATGCTATGAATTTTGGATTAGGAGTTGTCTCCTGGAGGTCACAAAAATAATCAGTTCCACCAGGTTCCACAATTGAGGCAGAATATGTGCCAACACCTGAAGCAACAAAGGAAATTGTATGGCTCCAGAAAATTATGGAAGATTTGCAGGAGAAACAAGTGCATTCAACTCCTCTTTTGATTGACAACACTTCTGCAATAAAGTTGGCCAAGAACCCAAAGTTCCATGATCAAACTAAGAACTTCAATACAAAGTATCAGTTGATTCAACATCAAGTTGAGACCAAGACTATCTACCTATGAAATTGTTTCACAACTAGGTAAATTGGAGACATCTTCACCAAAGCAGTTGGAAGTGGAAAGTTTGAAAGATTTAGAATGATGCTTGGACTCACCAATATCCCTTCAGATTAAGGCGTGGAATTTTGACACCTAATCCCAAGGGATTCAAAAATTCATGTAAATATTGTAAACAAAAAAATAAAGAGGCATTAGAAGATGAATCCCAATGGTCTCCCTCTCCTTGTATATATCCATGTTTTCTCTTAATGCAAAAGAAATTCATTCAGAGTTACAAACACAAACATGGACTCACATTATGAGGGAGGTGTTGTCACCTAATGTTATATTTAAAAATAATAAAATAATACTTACATTAACAAATTTTAAAATAGTAATAACTAAACAAATCAATGTTCCCAAAAATAAAATGCTTCAAATTTCACCTTAATTTTACATCAACATTATTTGGAGAAATAAATTAATTAAAAGAAAAAAATAATTTGACTTCTTAGTAGGAGGGAATATGTACTTCTTCACTACTTAATTGACTTAATATGGAGTTAATAGATGGCATGTAAAAATATTATTATTGAGATTATATGATGTATAATTAATTTAAGATTCTAGTTGACATTCAATTTGTAAAAGAAAAATATATTAATAACAAAAAATTAGTGTCAACCATACATAAAAATTCCATATTAAGTAACACAATTCTCTATCAATTTTACAAAAATAAAAGTAAACTAATTTAAATAATTTTTCTTTTCTTATATTTTGACTTTCCATTGTCATTTATTCCATTCTCAATATGTAATATTTAAAAAATATCAATAATAGAAAAAATTAATGTGAGGTATAAATAAAATATCTCAATATGCATGTTCAATAAATTTTTTTAGCACCATATATTTATGGAGAGAGAAAGAATGAGAAATTTCATATTCTATTAATAGGTCTTTCTAATGTAAGATAAGAGGGAGATTTGTAATTCCTTCAATATTTAATAAGAAAACTAATTCAATGTGTTTGTATATATATATATAGAAAGAAAGAGATTGATTATATCCTATAAATATATGTTTTTTAACTCTTACCGAATATGAGGGAACATGTATTAGTATTTTAATATGAAAATATGAATCATAAATTTTTAAACTAGCATAAATCCATTTTAATATTTTAACAATGGATTTACCAAGAATCTAGAGGAATAAAATTTCTTGAAGTGCAAATTTTTTCTCAAGTTTTACACTCAAAAGAAGTTTTTATTTTCATAAATTTGATCTCTATTAGTGCTTGGTAGATGAGAAATTAAGATAAATATATGTTAGTTTATAGTAATTTATTCAGTTATTTTAATTAATTATTTTTTAACTTTTAAATATAAAATATTAATTACTTAACACTTTTATAATAATACGATATTTTTTGTGAATTGAAATTTCTTATATAAGTGACTAAGAGGAAAGATGGTTGTACTCTCCATAAAAATTTAATTTCTACAAATCACATGAGACCCAAACTCAAAAGTATTTCTATAAAGTTTTATAAAAAAGGAAAAATAAAAATAAAAACTCAATTTCTCTATTTGAAAAAAGAAGGAACCATGATCAATGGGATTTTCCTCGAGCATAACTTTAGGGAAGCCTAAATGAGTACGTAGAAGATGAATCCCAGGGTTGGGAGATTCTGGAAGCTGGATTAAATGAGTACGTAGAAGATGAATTGCAGGATTGGGAGATTCTCGAAGTTTAATTGAATGAAGAGAGAAAGGGCATTTACCCTTCAAATTGACTCATTTTTAGCCTTTTATTATTCCCTTTATTTCACCGGTTAAGATTCCAGCTTGTGTTCCCTTGGTATAAAATTACCCACGTGTGGAATATATTTTCCACTTGGTGTATCTGTGTCTATACTTTTGAAAGCAATGTAGGGTATTGAAGTAAAAAAGGAAGGTAATTGGATTTTCTCCGTGAAAGGTGTGCAGTGTTGAAAGAGAAATATTTTGTTTTTGTGATGGGAAGAGTTATTTTTCTCTGGTATTTTAACTTGGTTTCCTTTTAAAGGAGCATCTTCTTTTTTTAAGGGTGTTTTTGGAGATTTGAGAAAGTTGTTGTTTTCATGGTTATATTGTTCTTTAGATTGACATTGTATACGGGAAGTAGAAGATTTAGGCTTTTTGTTAGCAAGAGAGCTTGATGTTAGTGTCAAGTAGCTTTGTGGTTGACTTTGTTCCTTTCCTTCTTGTGAATGTTCTAAGGTATGGGGTTTTTTTATTGAAAATTAGAAAATTAGTGAATAAATTCATGCAACAATTGATATAAAATTAGTTGTATTCTTGATAACTGAGGAAAAAACTTGAGGAAATGTTTGCACCTAGAGAGATTTGATCCCTCTAGGCCCTTATTAGATCCATGGATCTAGGCTAGTTCTAGTTGTGCGGAGTCACACAAAATTTGCTCAATATCTAAGTTCAAGTTTTGTAAATAACCCTTATTATGATTTTGTAAACAAAGCTTATTATGATTTTTTACATCATTTATTGCAAACAAATGTATTTCCTTATCAAAAGGCTATTTTGTGGAAGAATCTAAGGATCTATTTGTACAAGTCATGAGTAACTTCCAATCTTCCACAGTTGGATTTGCATCTCTAACATTCATCAACAAATTACAAAAACATTTTTTGCTCATTGCTTTGTCCATCTTGCCGAAAAGTAGTGTCAAGGGTCACAACTTTTGTGAATGAATTCCATAATTCTTTTATGAGACCTTCAAATGCATATATAAGTTTATCAATAATAGGTGGCAATTGTCCCAAGTCACCAACCAATATAACTACCTCCCACCAAAGAAAGTGTAAGCATTTTCTGTGAAAGCTTGCTGAAGTCTAGAGTCAATGTTTTTTAGCAAATTTCTTCCAATGAAACTCATTTCATTTATTAGGATATATTTGACATGCTTCAATTCATCTTACAAGGTCATTAAACCCGGTATATTACATCTTTTATTGGGATTTGAAGTGCAAAATGAATTGTTGTTCAAGATATGTTAAAAGTTGCAACCCTTGTAGGAGCTAAAATAAGTAGTGGGCTCTTCTCGGGAAGAGCCTCAATATCAAGGGCCTTTCTAGTAGCTCCAATCAAATAAGACTTTCATGTACCTGCATTTCCTTGTATATCATAAGTAGCATTTCCTTGTATTATCATAAGTAAAGTATCAACATTTATAATGGTCAAGGATAATATCAAATGATATTCATTGTTTAACTTCTTGGTATTATCATAAGTAAATGATCAACCCCTCATCTATAATGGTCAAGGATAATATCAAATGTTATTCTTTGTTTAACTCCCAAACTTCGAATGTTGGTTAGTATGAATTGTATTTTACTTTTTCTTTTGAGATATGAAATGACTAGCACAATTAGAAGTTTCCTCACCCACACAATTTGTTTCTCCAATTATGCATAACATCAAAATCCTTATGTCCAAGCATCTCAATCTCATTATAATTTATAAATTTATTCTTATATAATCCACAAATGATCTCCCACTCATTTTTCCTAGAATTTGTAGGTGGATTTGGAACTTCTATTTCATCAATTGGAGGTAATGGATTACAATCAACATGCCATTGATTGTATCGAGAGTTTTCCTAGTTATGCACTATTTCCTCACTTATGTGACCTATATCTCTACGGAGATCACGAAAGGTCTTTTATAATGTCAACTTCGACCAACAAAATTCTACAAACTTGTCATCTTCATGATTAGGAATTGAATTATAACGAGGAAAAACTTGTACAATAGCTGCATTCTTTAGTTCTCTCCATTTATCCCTAGGTTGACTTTTGTTGTATGACCAAGATTTTGCTACATCTATCAATGGAAGGTGTTCAAGATGGGTAGGTCACTTGGTATATGCATCAATAAGAGAATTATCATTGTCTTTGTCATATGTATCAACACACACTTGTTTGAAAAGCTTTAATCCAACATTTAGAGGAAGCTCTAAAAGCAAATGGCATGTGACTTGTGCGTCTATATCTCAGTCAACAATGGATTCACATAACACACTCTTATATGCACATGTTGTTGGTTCATTTGGATTTTGAATAAAGGAAACACACATCAACATATCATGAAATGTTTCTGATCCTTTTTCAGACTTTGCAGCGTATTTTTTTATGTAATTAATGACCACAAGCTTTGAAAGATCAAGTTGCCAATCTATATTAGCCCTCCACATCATTAATGTTTCAAGATTATGTGTATTCAATCTATCATCATTCCTTCTTGGTTCATACATTTTTTTCTCAATTCTCATCAAGATAAAGTTTTGAATGATCACATAAATCCCATGGTGCCTTATATTGACAAACCAATCTTCCCACCTTCTTGTGTAGGAAAGATTTCTCATTGCAAGTGATGTGACCCTCAACACAATTCAAAAGTTCTTCATAATCAATCATAGAATCAGATTGAAATAGTCCTCTAAGCAAGGGTGGTCATCAACATTGAGCCTAACCTGAATATTTCTTTGATGTCGATCAAGTGGATTCATTGCATGTACACATCTATCAAAAGGTTCTTTAGCAAGCCTAACCTATGGAGGATCATCCCAATTCAAAGTGTCCATGTTAGGAGTATTTTTTAACCTTATAAATTCATGCAGCTGTGGAGATCCACTATGTTGCCATTCGTAGTGAAACCAAAAATATGTAGCTTGATGAAAATGCTAAAAAAAATCATCTCGGAACATTGTAGTGCTTAAATGCATATATTGTGCTATAATATGAGGATTATCAATTAAATTTTGACGTCTCTGTTTCATTTCTCCCCTGGATCTACAAGAATTTTACCAGACATTAATTTATGGAATATGGCCATTGCATATCTATTGCACTTAATGTGAATAATATTGTTGGACATCCAATCTTTTGAATCAAGTCAGAGAGATCAACACGACATTTTCTCCAATATTCACGTGTACCTCTTAGTATAGCTCCAAAATCGCATTACCATTTCTACAAGTCATGATTCTGGAATATTTTTTAGATGCTCTCGTAACTCCTCCATTGTTGTCAGTAGATCTGTCATATTCTTCTTTACAAAAACTCCAGAAGAATCTTGAGCATGATGTCTCATAATGATATTAAGTAGGAAGTAGTTAAAGCATTATGGTCATGTTCCTCTACATTAGGGTTATTTGCCCAAGATCAAATAAGTTCAATCTCTCATGGTAGATTTGGAGGGTTTGCAACAAAAGAAGGTGCATTTAGGCGTTCTAATACATCATCAATCTTGGATTTTCCCTCCAACACTGCAAATTCAGTGACATTGTCTATCTCCGGTAAAGTAACATAATTAATCATATTAGATACATTTGTTGAAATTTGAAGTAACTCATCGAGCCCATTATAATCAACATGAACATTGCAATAATATGGATCATTTTGAATCATATAATAATGCATCCAATACTCTTTGTTTTCTAACTATAAAAACATAACTTGATAGCCATGCCTTTAGTTATCAATGAAATGTTTCTGATCTTTTTTCAGACTTTGCAGCATATTTTGTTATGTTATTAATGACCACATGCATTGAAAGATCGGGTTTCCAATCTATATTGGCCCTCCACATCATTAATGTTTCATAATTATGTGTATTCAATCTATGATCATTTCTTCTTTGTTCATACTCTTTTTCTTCGTTATCATAAACATAGAATTTTCAATGATTGCTTAAATCCCATGATGACATATATAGACAAACCAATCTTCCCAGCTTCTTGTGTAGGAAAGATTTCTCATTGCAAGTGATGTGATGCTCAACATAATTCAGAAGTTCTTCATAATCGATCATAGGATTAGATTGAAATATTTGTTGTGTGTCCTTTAAGCAAGGGTGGTCATCAACATTGAACCTAACCTGAATATTTCTTTGATGTCGATCACATGGATTCGTTGCATGTACACATCTATCAGAATATTCTTTAGCAAGCCTAACCTATGGAGGATCATCCCAATTCAAAGTGTCCATGTTAGGAGTATTTTTTAACCATATAAATCCATGTGCATGTGGAGATCCATGATGTTAGCATTCATAGCGACACCAAAAATCTGTAGCTTGATGAAAATGCTCAAAAATTTCATCTTGGAACATTGTATCCCATAAATGCAAATATTTTTCTACAATATGAGGATTATCAATGAAATTTTTATGTCTCCATTTCCTTCGCCTGGATCTACAAAACTTTTACTAAGCATTAATTTATGAAAATATGGACATTGCATATCTGCTGCAAATATGGTCATTGCATATTTTCTCCAATTTTCACGTGTACCTCTTAGTACAGTTCCAAATCGCATTAACCTTTCTGCAATTCATGATTTTGGAAGAGCTTTTAGATACTCTCGTAACTACATTGTTTTTGATAGATTTGTCATATTCTTCTTTACAAAAATTGTAGCAAAAACTTGAGCAAGATGACTCACAATGATATTAAGTAAGAAGTATCTAAAGCGTTATGGTCATGTTCCTCTACATTAGGGTTATTTTCCCAAGCTCAAATAAGTTCAATCTCTTGTGGTAGATTTGGAGGTTTTGCCGCAAAATAAGATGTATTTAGGCATTTTAATACATCACCAATCCCATATTTTCCCTCCAACACTGCAAATTCAGTGCCATTTTATATCTCTATTAAAGTAACATAATTAATCATATTTGATACATTTGTTTCAATTTCAAGTAACTCATCTAGTGCATTATAATCAACTTGAACATCACACTAATATGGATCATTTTGAACCTTATATAATAATGCATCCAATACTCTTTGTTTTCTAACTATAAAAACATAGCTTGATATCCATGCCCTCAGTTATCAATAATAGATCTTGGCCCAAATCCCATTGTAACTCCTTTTCTTGATATCCACGCCTTCCTAAAGTAGATTTGAATACATTTGATGGCCTTGTCCTTGCATGGGTGTCCTATATTTAGATCTAGAGTGTGGGTAATAGTGGAAATGGATCAATAATTTCCACCATGGATGTACTTCTTCGACTTAATTTGTTAATATTTATGAATGCTTTGACATTGATACTCATCATTTGGGCCATTTGACCAAGCTTAAGCAATCAAGTACAACTAAAGACTAAATCACTGCTTTCAAGTAATTACCTTTTTTTCGCAAAAGGCATGATAAACACCTTATACCATGAATGTCTTATAAGTGGTCTCGAGGATGAAAATTGTGCTTATGTTTCAATGGTTTCCCTTGTACTTGGTTTGGAGTTACTCAATGATCTAAAGAGGCACAACATGTGATCCATTCTCCACTAAAAAATGGTAAGATGAGAGCTTAACTATAATTAAAATGTGAGAATGACAACTTAAAAGGTATTTTATACAACTATGATGATAATCATGGTCAATTTAATGAGTTTTTTTCATCTATTAGGGTATGTTTGAAGTGAAAAATGAATTGTTGTTCCAAATATGTTAAAAGTTGTAACCCCTGTAGGAGTTAAAATAATTAGTGGGCTCTTCTAGGGAACAGCCTCAATCTCAAAGACCTTTTTAATAGCTCCAATCAAATAAGACTTTCTTGTAGTTCCTTGGATTATCATAAGTAAAGGATCAACCCTTGATATATAATGGTCATGGATAATATCAAATGCTATTATGAATCGTATTCGACTTTTTATTTTGAGACATGAAATGAATAACATGATTATAAGTTTCCTCATCCATAAAATTTTCAATCCAGTTATGCGTATCATCACGATCCTTATGTCCAAGGATATCAATCTCATTATAATTTATAAATTTATTCTTATATAATCCACAAATGATCTCCCACTTATTTTTCCTAGAATTTGTAGGTGGATTTGGAACTTCTTCTTCATCAAATTCAACTGTTTGAATTGGAGGTAATGGATTACAATCAATATGCCATGGATTATATCGAAAATTTTCCCAGTTATGCACTATTTCATCACTTGTGACCTATACCTCTACGGATATCACAAAAGGTCTTTTATAATATCAAATTTGACCAACAAAATTCTAAAAACTTGTCATCTTCATGATTAGGAATTGAATTATAACGAGGAAACACTCGTACAATAGCTGCATTCTTTCATTCTCTCCATTTATTCCCATGTCGACGTTTGTCATATGACCAAGATTTTTCCACATCTATCAATGGAAGGTGTTCAAGATGAGGAGTTCGCTTGGTATATGCATCAATAAGAGAATTATCATTGTCATTGTCATATGTATCAACACACACTTGTTTGAAAACCTTCAAACCATCATTTAGAACCACAAATCAATGACTACATTCAGAAAGAGGAAGCTCTAAAAGAAAATGACATGTATCTTCGTCAACAATGGATTCACATAACACACTCTTATATGTGCATGTTGTTGGTTCATTTGGATTTTGAATAGAGGAAACACACATCAACATATCATGAAATGCTTCTGATCCTTTTTTAGGCTTTGCAACATATTTTGTTATGTAATTAATGACCACACGCTTTGAAAGATCAGGTTGCCAATCTATATTAGCTCTCCACATCATTAATGTTTCACGATTATGTGTATTCAATATATCATCTTTTTTTTGCTAGTGTAAGAGATGATCCTTCTATGTTATTAATTCAAAACTAACTTACATATATTACAAATACCCACGAACAGAGTGGGCACCAAACCATGGTTAAGCCAACCAATGGTGTGGAAAAAAAATCCAAGACCAAAGGACTACATTCTTGGAAAAAGAACAACCCAAGATGCACAATTAAAAGCTAACCGAACAGTTGTTCGTAACATAACTCTATAAAACTAAACTATAACATAAACTGACGGTGGAGAAGAGCAGCTAACAAGGAATGACTATCCAACCAAAACAACCCGGCCCCACAAACAAGCCTTAATGATCTCGACCATTGATCTCATTCAACAGATCCAATGACGGAAAAGAATATCGCAAAACCCTACATGCCGCTATTTAACTTGCGATCACGGTGGTTTTCAAAACGGTCCCTCTGCCACGTGTTAATCGCTGAATGTGTTTGCTGCAAAAAGGTTGAAACTGCTTCACACTGGTGGGGCTTGCGAAAACCGCTCAAGAAACAGAAAACCTTTCGGTGGTGAAAGACAACATAAGTCAGGGGTGCCAAGAGCACCCTCCTCCCATCCACATGACAAACCAGCTTTGCCTGAGATATTGTGAGAAGAGGCCTTGACTAGCCTGTTTGAAACCCTTAGAGGAAAGCTACCCTCTTTGGAGCTATAGTGGCTTTGAATGAGTTTGCTTCTCAGACCAATAAACCGCCAAAGTTCTATGTTCACTGTAAAACTAAAAAAGGACACTCCTCTACTCATATCGCTTCTGGGTTATCAGTGTTACCCTCCATGTTCCTGCTTCTGAACATCAACAAATCTTCCTCGGCTTGATCATGGCGTTTTTCCTTAAGACTCAATTGAGTTAGCTCTTTCCATTTTGTTGTGAACTTTTCCTCTGTGCAATTCACCCCTTGATTGGCCAGGAGATCCGCCAACTTATTGGCTATCCTTCCAACATGTTTAAAAGTTATGGTACAGAGGCCTAGAAGGTGGTTGTGGATCCTTTGAAATATTTGATTGAGCCTCTAATTGTTTGAGACCTTATCCAATGCAGTACCCAAGTTGATCTTCTTGGCTGAGTTAATGATTAACTCTGAATCTGCTTCAACAATCACATTGTGTCGATTATCAAGAAGCAAAAATTCTAAACAATGTTCCATAGCTAGAATTTCAGCCATATTGTTGGTAGCCTTTCCAGGATGACCATGGAAAGTAAACAAGATATTCCCTTTTTCATCCCTTAAAACTACGCCATGACTCGCTGTACCCGGGTTGCCCTTTGAGGCTCTATCAATGTTGAACTTCAAAAATTGCTTGGGGGGAGGTTGCCAAAAATCAAGCTCAGAGTATTTAAAGAGATTCTTCCCGCCCAGGCTTTGGGGAATCAAACTTTGTAATCCAAGCTGGCAGAGAATCCTCCATTCAGAAGCCGAGGGAGGATTCTTAGGAAGATTTCGGACAGTGGAGCTCACAGTCTCTTGTAATTGTTTTAGGATCTGATCATGAAGGAACGGGGGCAGTTTTTTTTTCCTTGAATATCCTGTTATTCCTTTCTTTCCAAGTGTTCCAGATGATGAAGCCCAGTATTAGAGCCCAGACAATGCTAAGAACTTCATTATTCATGAAATCACTTCTCCACTTGATTAGGGTGTTGATGATGCTTCCAAGGTCTCTGTTCAACTGCTGGAAGATGGAGGAAAAATAATCCCACATCTTGGAGGAAAAGGAGCAGTTGTTGAGAAGATGCTCCATTGTTTCCTCTTGCATTTCACAGAGTTGGCACCTAGAAGGCCCCAGAACACCTTTTTTCTTAATATTGTCCCAAGTCAAAGTCTTCATGTGTTGCACCAACCATGTGAAGAGTTTAATTTTCATCCAATCTTGTTGTCTCCAAAGTCTTTGCCATGCTTTATCTGAAGCCTGGGAGGCCAAACCAAGGAGAATTTTTTTTGCATCCTTAAGATTAAAGGTGCTCTCATTGTTGTTGCCCCATATTAGCTGATCATTCCCTTCTGAAATGAGAATTTTCCTTCGATCTAACTCTTGCATTAATACTTCATCTTTTTCTTTTAAAGTGTTGTCATTTCTAAGATCAAATTTCCTCCATTTTCTCCACTTTCCTGCATTGTTGATCTGATCCCATAAATCCTTAACTTTGATTAATCCTTTAGCATATGTCTCTACGTTAATTTCCCTTAAATATTCTTTCAAAAGAATGGTTTCTTGTTGCCATCTGTCCTCAGAAAAACAGACTAAGTTTCCCTCTCTTATTTCCCAAAAGCCATTCTCTTGAACTAGACCTCTATTGTCCCAAGCCTTGTTCCATATGTGTGATCCCTTGATATTACCATCCATTCTTATATGATCCTCATTAGGCCATGAACTGGCATATTTTTCTTTCCAAATTGTAGCCCACTGAGCCTTTGGTTCGTTTAGATAACGCCACCATAATTTAACCCCTAGAGCTTTGCTTAAAATTTCAGGATCATCCAATGCTAGTCCTCCATGATTTCTGGGTATGCAGATTTTCTCCCAGGCTGCCAAGGCCCATTTTTTCTTTACTTCCCCATTTCCCCAAAGAAATTTTCCTTGTATGTTTATGATAATCTACAAAACTCCTTTAGGAGCTGGGAGAACAGAAAGCATAAAAACTGGTATTGATTGTAGAACAGCCTTTGTGAGCACTAGTCTGCCAGCCATATTTAAGGATGTAACCATCCATTTCCTAATTTTGTCTTGCAGTTTGTTGATAATCGGCTCCCAGATGCTTTTGTGTAGCAGCTTAGCAGTTAGAGATAACCCCAAATATTTTGAGGGAAGAGAATCTCTTTGAAAGCCAAGAATTTTAGCAATGTTCTTTTGAATGGCAATATTAGTATTGAAGAAAAATATCTTGGATTTGGTGAGATTAAATTCCATACCTGAAGCCTTGGAAAATTTGTTTAGAATATGTTTAAATGCATGAGCTTCTTTGACTGTAGGGATTCCTTGCAGCATGGTGTCATCCACAAACTATTGATGCCTCCAAGCTTGACCCCTATCAGAGAGTTGGAGACCTTTGATCTTACCGACTTCTTTGGCATGATTGATAGATCGACCCAGTCCTTCCATCATAAGGATGAAGAGAAAGGGAGAGAGTGGGTCCCCCTATCTGAGGTCTCTAGAGGGAAGAAATGTTCCAGAGGGAGAGCCAATGACCAAAATAGAGAAACTTGAGGAGGTAACCAGGGCCAAGATACATCTTACCCAGTTGTGATCAAACCCAAAAGAAATGAGTATTTTCCTGATATAGTTCCAGCTTAGTTTATCATAGGCTTTAGCGATATCCAATTCCATGATCATACCAGCCTTTTGGTTCATAGTCAGAGAGTGAACCACCACGTGAGATTGAATGATATTGTTGAGAATTTGCCTTCTTTCCACATAACCAGCTTATTCCATAGAAACCAGGGAAGGAAGGAGATGTTTGAGTCTATTGGCCACCACTTTTGATATTTTCTTGTAGACCACATTACATAAAGCTATTGGTCTAAACTTGTCCGGAGTCTGAGCATCCTCTTGCTTGGGGATAAGTGCAATGAAAGAAGTGTTCAGAGCTTTCAGAATAGTTTTATTCATCCTGGAATCTTCTACCACATTTAGAATACCCTTTTTAACAATGCTCCAGCAGGCCTTGAAGAAATCAACGTTGAAACCGTCTGGGCCCTGTGCTTTACCATTTTGCATTTTTATGAGCACTTCACTGACTTGCTCCTCAGTTATTGGCTTGTTGAGGTTGAAATTGTCCTCACTGGAAACCAGCCTAGGAATGTTCCTTGTGAAGTTTTTGATGGACTTCTCTCTGTCATAACAAGTTTCTTTGGCAATGCCTTGAAAGTGCTTGACCAAAGCTTTTTCTATTTCAGCATGATAGTTGTAAAGAATGCCTCTCTCATCCTTGATCACTAAAATTATGTTGTGAACTCTGTTTGCCATTGTGGATCTATGGAAGAAGCTAGTATTTCTTTCTCCCTCTTTGAGCTATTGAACCCTTGATTTTTTCCTCCAAAATATTTCCTCTTGTTTGCATAATTTCTCCCATTCTTGATGGTATTTGGTGACCTGAACATTCCTGGTTTCATCAAAGTTGTATGTGATAAGGGCTTGGTTGAGTTCTTTCATTTTACCCTATACTACCTTTTTAGCTACAAAAATGTTGCCATGTTCATTCTTGTTCCATTCCTTGAGCTTAAGATTAATGTGTTTTAGTATTTTTTGAAGAAGGAACATTCTAGTGCCCTGAATGTTCAAATCTTCTGACCACCATTTGGAAATATCACTGTTGAAATCTGGATGAGAAAGCCAGATGTTTTCAAAGCGAAAAGGTCTATTCCTTGGCGTACCAATACATTGCACATCCAGAAGAATTAGCCAGTGGTCAGATCATCCAAAGGGTAGGTTTCTTGTTGAGATTTCATTATTATTGAGCATAAGGTCTTCAGATATCATGAATCTATCCAATTTTGAAGCCACCTGATACTTTCCTCCTCTTTTATTGTTCCAAGTAAAAATGCCATTATTAGTTGCGATGTCCACTAACTTCATAATTTCTATAAAAGATTAAAACTTCAAAGAGTCTTGACTTTGAATTCTAGTTCCACCTTTGTTTCTCTGAAAGTGGTTTAGTCATGTTAAAATCCCCTCCCAGTATCCATGGCATGCTTGTGTTTCTGTCCCTTAGTTTCTCTATGGAATCAAGAAATTTTAGTTTTCTTTCCAGTCATTGGGGTCCATACACATTGGTGATTAGGTAGGCTTCCTTATCTTTGACAAGATGGATGACCACAGAAAGATAGTCTCGAGATGCCTCAGCATCTAAAATTTATATTTTCTTAGGATTCCAAAGGGTGAGTATACCTCCTGCTGTATTCTCCGCTTTGACTTCCAGAAACTCATAACTATTGAGCCACCTGCTATGAATCTCTTTTAATTTATGAATGGAACATTTGGTTTCCTGGATGAAGATCACATCCGGAGCTATTTGTTTCATTTTGTTACTAATAAGTCTCTATTTTCATTTACTACCAAGACCTCTAATATTGCAAGAAGTAAACTTCACTATTAAAGATTGGTAAAGGAGTAGCTGGTTAGGTCTTTCATCTTACCTGAGTCTATCATTAGCTTTCCACATTCCATTAATAACTCGTTTTTCTTTTTCCTGCCTCTTTTTTTTCCTGGGTTTCTGGGTGCTAATCCAGGTATGGGTTTTGTCATTTTTACCCCTTCATTGCTCTGCTTTTCTTTGCTCCTTTGCCTTTCCAGTCCTTTGTTTTGGGTTTTCCATATATATAGTTGCTGGAATTTGTTGAACTCCTCTGGAGGTAAAGAGTCTATCCCTTTTTTAGTTCCTTGAAACAATAAATCTTCCAAGTCAAGATTCGCTTTCTCAAGAATCGCCTGAAGTTCTTGGTCCTCTATTTCCATCTCACTTTGGGTCATCTCATGATCCATTTTCTATTTCTGCATCGCTCACCATCATTTCTGTTTGCATAATCTTATTTGGTGTTTGTTCCTTGTCCTCTTATTTCCCTTCTTCCATTAATTCTTCCCCCTTCGTCTGGTCTGTTGTGTTATCTTCTTCTTCCACTTCTAAGACTTGGAACTTGTTTTGCCTAGTTTGTTGTCCTTCAGATTTACGTGTCTTTGTTCCCTTCTTGTTTCCTTTTCCTTTGTTTGCCATTTTGTGAAAGCCTTCAGAGTCTTTCATAGCAATATCCCTACTCTTATTCTCTATTTTAGTGAGAGGGAAATCCCTGAATAGGTGTTCATGTTCATGACATTTGTGGCATCTGAATAGAATATGTTCGTAGTCTATGGTTTGAACCCATTCTTCATCATAAAATTCCAAGATTATCTCATTTGGAAGAGCTCTAGAGAGATCCATCTCCACACAGATCCGAGCAAAGGAAGTATACTTTCCCCTCCTAGTGGCTTCAGAAGCTTTAACAAACTGTCCTAGCTTATTTCCTATGGCTGTTAAGGATTCTATTTGCCAATAATCAAGCAGAAGAGAATAGAGCCTTACCGAAATTGAGACTAAAGTAAAGGTCTCACGTTTTGGGACAAAATTCATGATCCAAGGTCACATATAGAGACCTGCAGCAACAAAGAAGTAGGGCCCACCTTCAAAAACTCTATCCTTGTCTTTGATGTTCGCAAAAACCACGGTAAAGAAACCCTTTGAACCTAGGTGTAGGTCAATGCTTCCTTTTGGTTTCCAGTGGTATCTTATCCACATGTGTAAGGCTTTTTTAGTCGGCCATAAAACCATGAATTTGCAAATGATTGCATAGGTTTGCATATATTCCCCATGCTCCTACAGAGCAGGCTCATTTAACGTGACTCTGGGAGTTACAGCAGCTTTGGGCTTACATGGGACCAAGTGTGCTTTGTTTTTTGTTCCCTATTCCTTGTCTTCTTCCTCATTCTCTTTAATAATAATTTTCTCCTTGGATTCTTGTCCATTTTTTTCCTCTTCACTGTTCTTATTCCTTCTCATTGAAGGTCCTCTACCATTTTCCATAGGTTTTTTTCCCCTGCTGGTCACGGCTTGCTTGAAGGAGGGAGTGGAGCTCCCTCCTTTGCGCCCCTCCATGGATCGTTACCTCTGCACCAACACTGTAACCCTAGTTTTTTTTATTTTTCGCCTTTGCTTTGCGTTTCCTCCTCCGAAAATAAACTCATCAACCCGTATTCAATATATCATCATTTCTTCTTGGTTCATACTTTTTTTCTCCATTCTCATCAACATGAAGTTTTGAATGATTGCATAAATCCCATGGTGCCTTATATAGAAAAAACAATCTTCCCGCCTTCTTGTGTAGGCAAGATTTCTCATTGCAAGTGATGCGATGATTAACACAATTAAGAAGTTATTCATAATCAATCATAGGATCAGATTGAAATGTTTTTTGTGTTTCCTTTAAGCAAGGATGGTCATCAACATTGAGCCTAACTTGAATATTTCTTTGGTGTTGATCATGTGGATTCATTGCATGTACACATCTATCAAAATATTCTTTAGCAAGCCTAAACTCTTATGAAAATTGGGAAAATTGTGCTTATGTTTCAATGGTTTTCCCTTGTACGTGGTTTGAAGCTATTCAATGATATAGAGAAGCACAACAAGTGATCTATTCTCCACTGAAAAATGGTAAGATGACAACTTAACCATAATTAAAATGGTAGAAAGACAACTTAAAAAGGTATTTTTTACAACTATGATGATAATCATGGTCAATTTAATGAGATTTTTTATGGGGTGAATTCTATTAACTTCAAAAACTTACCCAAGCTTACCGGTCCAACAGGGTACTATGATATGATTCGACCTCCTATATGACCTTAAGGAAGTGGAACCAATAAACCAAAACCAAACTTACATTCCTTAGGATCCATAAGACCCCTAGGAGCTAACCAACTACTCCAGGTGCCTAACCCCTGAGTTAACTTAGCCTTTCATTGAACTAAACCCTAGTCACTCCCATGACTAGGCCTCCATGTGACTGGAACCCTCCAGTCACTCCCACAAGCGTGCATCCCACAAACCTCCCCCCGCGCCACCTTGGCGGCCCGCTCACCTGTGGGGTGGCGGGGCGATTTCGAGAATTTCCCCGCCACCCCGTGGGTGGGCAGGCTATCGTTTGGGCACGAGGGGGGGGGGCTGCCACACCATCGGCGGGTCGTTGTGGTGGCACAAGGGGAGGCTGCGACAGCCCCCCCCACGCCACCCCGGTGGCCCGCCCATCCATGAGGTGGTGGGGTGACTCCAAGAATTGCCCTGCCACCTTGCGGGTGGGCGGGCCAACCATCCCAATCACCCCTAACCTACAGGCTCATTTGGTCACCATGAGCATTACCAGGCTCGTTTATCCGTTGTGAGTTTTACCGGGCCCACCATGGCCACATCGGATGTAGTGGGTAAATTTGGCCCACAAAAAGTTTTAATTTAAAAAAAATTCTACTTCATTAAACTTATTTAATATTAAAATTTGCATGGAAAAAAATTAACTAAACTTTCAATTGCGAGAATTCTTCATTGAATATGTTGTTGATAGCAATGTAGCTGCTCCATAAATTCACTCCAAGTGTTTCAACGAACCTTAGAAAACCTTGATGTGATGTGAGTAATAGTGATAATGGAATTCATTATATAGGTGAAATTACGAAGATGTTTTACCCTATGATTAATGTGGGATTAATTTGTTTAAAAAAAAATCTAACATGTTAATTTTTTTATGGCGATATAGGAAACTATCATAAAGTGAATATTATGGAATCGTTTTGAATGTGGAATTAATCTGTTTCGAAATGTATTATAAAATTTAAAAAAAAAAACATTCAATTGTTTAGTAAATATTATATACTTTAACTATTAAAATAATCTAGGCAAAAGTTTTAGTTTACAATTTTAACTTTAAACATTTATTTCATAAAAAAATTTAGTTTACGTTTTTCAATAAATTATAGAATAAAATAATGAAGGGAAATAAATCTAACAAAATTTTTGGAGGGAAATATTTTGTTGAAACCTTTTGGAGGGAAAATTTCATTCTCTAAGCTATATAATATCTTTAGGAGACTCTGCATTTGTATCATTCAACCTCTTCTATTTGAAAGGGATGAATTCTCCTGATAGTGAAGTTTCGCTTTGTATAGCATGACAGTAGTACCAAAGAAGGGGAAGATGAAGTCAATGTTTGAAAAACATAGCTGATCATAGTGTAGATAACATTCCTCTTAATGATGATGAAAATCCTTATACAAACGATGATCCAATGATGGAGATGTTGCTGAGAAATATTGTATTGAGGAGTAGGAGTAGACCTTTACGTATCAATGCAAGATGTTGTAGTTATACAAGGGGTAGAGTAGAATATCTGACGAGAAGAAGTTCTATCAGCGCTCCCATTTCAAGTGAATGTTGTCAAAAAGATTGCTTGAAACATATGGATTTCAAATTTGCATTAGAGAGCAGGAAGAGATTTTTGTCAATGAATAAAAGCATACAAAATTCATATTTAGTTGGGTGCATGCAATCTACATTGTCAAGGTATGATTATCATATTGGGTATTTATTTATCGGTAGAAAGGCTTTCAAAATGTTTCATTCAATTAGGAATTTTCGTCTCTCGAGAATTCAAGAAAAATTGGAAAAGGATCCCACATTTTATTCAGAAGTATGTCGTAAAAGACAATTTGGGCCATTATCAAATATTGCAATGTCATGGATGAGAAATCTACAACTTATATAAAGAATATGCAGAAGATGCTAAGGGACATGGCCGGTTGATTACATATCAATATTTTGTGAAGGTATGGAAGAAAGAATTCAACAATGTTAGTATTCTTAAGAAGACAAGGATGGGGATTTGCAGTACATGTGATTCTCTTAAATAAAAAAGGGACAAATGTGAAGGGTCAGAAAGAGGTAAGAATTCATAAACTTTTAAAATTGTATAGTCATCAACTATTAAAACATATTTCTTAATGGTTTTCTTTTATGTTCTGTAGGTTCAATTGTCAAAGAACTTTAGGAGCATCGCAAACAACAAACAAGTGAAGGGAAAAAGTTGTACGAGCACCGAAGGAAGTGTTATGATAATCCAAATTAATATTTGGGTTTGATAATTGATGGTATGGACCAAAAGAAAACACTTTTACCACATTTTGTTTGCACACCCAAAAATTTACAAGAGGAAAATTTTATTCAGTATCACTTGGTCAGTTGTCTGGTCTTCAATGGGAAAATGTTGCCAAGGGTGTAGTTCACAGCTCCAAATATTCATAATGATGCAAATCTGACCATAACGATAATTCATGATGTGCTTTCTCATTGGTCTGGTAATCTTCTTGAAGTTTTGTATCTACAATTGGACAACACTTGCCGTGAAAACATAAATCAGGCTGTTTTTGGATACCTTAACATGCTTGTGCAATTGAGAATTTTTCAGAAGGTAAAGGCTGGTTTCCTTCTTTTTGGGCACACTCATGACCATATTGATCAGATGTTCAGTCGTTTTTCAATCACATTGAGGAGGAAGGTTGTTGGGAGCTTTCCATCATTAATTGAATGTGTTAAGAAATCATACATGCCAGGGCCTACTTTTGATGTGTTGGAAGAAACTATTAACATGCGAAGGTTTATTCTGGGATCGCATGGTGAGGGGAAATGCATTGAATAGCTTAATGACATTAGCTTCCAACATCAATTTTGTATCAAAAAAATTGATGCGAAAACACTAATATGGGGCAAGAAGTATTCAACTAATGCGGAATGGGCACCGTCATCAGGTTTGGAATTTTTGAAATTCATTCTAGATCATCCAATATTTGCATAAAAAATATTGTTATTATGATCAGTTGGTGAAGTTCATAATGCACGCAGAAAGAATAGAGATATAAATTATTTTGATTGCCTAGAAGAAATTAAAAAAAGTATTAGATATACATATGAGTACTTTGACGTTGCTGATTTAGTTTGGTGGGAGTCATTTTTCAAAAATCAAAGTGATATCATTTCAACAACAACAAATGAAGATATACCTTTGAAAACTCCTTTTATTTGGCCATAAAATGTGTCGAATGAACATGAGGAAATAAACATTGTTGAAAAACAACAATATCAAGGCATTATTAATTCTTCACAGGCAGAGGAAAGAGAGATGTATATTGGTTCTAAAGACCTCGTGCGCAAAATAAAGTGATGGAAGACCTTTACAGGGGTTCAGTACAGGATATTAAGGAGGGTTGCATGAGCACAGTGCTAGCAGATGGAGATCCCAATGGCTATCCATTCTGGGTTGCTAAAGTTATAAAGGCTTTTACAGAAAATGGGGATGTTACATGTGTTGAAGTACATGGGTATGCCATAAATACACACCCATTCAATGGTGTGTATAAGCCAGAGATGGTAGTTGACAGAAAAAATGGCGGAAAGAGAAAAAGAAAGGGTACAAATATAAATCGTCGCCGCACAAACATCTTAAAATTGGGGGATGCTGACATACTTGTTTATGACTTCAATTTAAAAAAGAGAGGAACTCTTCATTTCAAGACGATAGATATTCTAAAAAGTTTTTTACTAGAAGGAATAGTGTTGAGATGGGAGTCTGCTGAAACTAGTTGTAGATCTAGGAGAAATTTGAAACCTGAAATGGTGGGCATGCATTTGGACTCAGATGGGGCACTAGTTGATGAAAGAGAAGAATATGGAACATCTTCGTCAACATCCAGTCACTCATTTGAAGATGTGAATTCTGATGGTGTGCAAGAAAATATGGGTGATTTTGAATAATTGTTTAAGACAATTTATATAACTAATGTTTGCATCGTATCTTGAAATAAAATTTTTGATTTCCATATGGTGTTAAATGAGAAGTTATGAGTCATTTTTATGTTGTTGGATTATATGTCTTAATTATGATAATTTTTATTGTTTAGAATATCTACAATGCAACATTAAATTAGAGATATAATGTATGTTTCATTTAATATACAAATAATGACATTTGAATTCATTTATTCATGTAATTTGTTCATAACGCCATGGTTTTTTAATTTAATGGTTGAAAAAATTATAATTTCTTTTGTATCTAGCATGTTATGGTTGAAAACATGTTGAATTTATACTTAGGAAAGAAAAATGTTATTCTACCAAAAACATTGGTGTGTTTTTTTTCCTCATAAACAACTTTTTTTGGCACATAAAAATTCGGTTTTACTAGAATTTTTTAAAAATGTTGAAAATTGACCCTAAAAAAACATCATTGTTCCAGTATCACCACTTTTTCGTTTTCAAAGTGTTTTTTGCACGAACATTTCATTTTCACTACCATTTTTAAAACATGTTCAAAATTGACCCTAAAAAAAAAAGCCATCATTCCAGTATACACACTTTTCGTTTTTAGCACAACTTTTGACGTTTTTTTCGGGGTTTTTTTGGCTAGAGTTCCCGCTTTGAGTTTATAGTTCCCATTTCAAAGTTTACATTGCTAGAGAAAACTGAAAGGCATGCAATAGACGTAGAGGACCATTGGCTTAGCAGTCTAGGAACCAACTACTGAGAAGTTGGTTGAGGAGGTTCGACAGGATGCCACGCAGTGCACAACAAAGCTTCAAGCATTGAAGATAAAGTTCAACAACCTTAAAGCACGTACCAAGGACATATCGACAGAGTTACTCGGGAAAAGTCACTTATTTATGTTGGGGGACTATTGGGATGGGGTCCCCCAGGCTATAAGTTTGTCTCAATTTTGATGTAATATTGTAAAGTCTACATTTTGAGAAGAGGAGCATGCAAAATGTTAAGAGTCAAAGGGGCTTTTAGGAAGGCCAAAGCCCCTTAATTTGTAAAGGTATGGGTTGTTTTGACTAAGTAATGAGCTTCACCCATGGTTCGTAGACCATGGTAATGTAATGGAAAATCTATAAAAGGTAGTCATCTAGGAGTAATTATAAAGTCAGTTGATGAATGAGAACTTGAGTCCATTTTGTCTGTAATTTTGTGTTCTAGCGAAGGGGAAGGCTCCTATAGCTGACTGCATAGAGACTTTAGTAAGTCCCTAGATGAGTGTGTGAGCCCCTGCCACTATGTGCGCAGGGTCAAAAGAAGTGTATTCATTGAAGATCTGAAGTAATAAAGCATATTTGAAGCAATTATGTGTGTTCTTTGCATAGTTATATGTTTCTGTATTTATGCTCAGTTATGATTTGATTCTTTGTAATATTATTTTAATTGCATCGCAGAGATCCAAATCTACTTTTGTATGATAACTATTGTATGCTAGAATAATTAGGTAAAGCTCATAGATCTATTTAAGTAGAAATCACTTTAAGTATGAGATTTTGAAGATAACAGTTTCTGAATGTCAGATCAGGCCCTAGATTATAGGAATGCCTCGCTACTACATCACATAGACTTCTGGATGTAGAAACCTGGTTCTAGCATCCCCCAATACTGCCTCGAGTGAGAATGTAGTCTGTGCTAAGCGGGTTGTTGCCGAAAGGGCGGATAGTGTAGGGTTTTGTTGGTTAGCATAGCTAACTTTGAACTTGGCTTTATGCCCCCTCAAGCCAAAAACATGTGTGATTTCCTTGCTATATTCAGAATGTATGGTTATGCATGTGTGTTCTTAGTTCTCTTGTTATTTTGGGCATGGGTTTTTCCAGGTGTGAGAGTGTTCTCCAACCTTGCTTTGCCATTTCTAGATAGCCATGATGTGATGGGGTTCTTGTGTTTAGGTTGAGATGGATTACTGAATGGATTTGAAGATGAGTGAAGTGGATCTCTGAATTAAAAAATGCATGTCCTAGTGATCCTTGAACTGGATTGTGGATTGTGGTAAATCCACTCACCTAGTGACCCATAACCCGGAGTATGGGTTGCGGTAAAGTTGGGTATTGTGTGCCTCGGTGGGACTAGGAATCCTCGACTAGTGAATCATGAGATATACGGTAAATACTATAGGTGGTTACTCTTGATCAGGCCTAGGAATCCTCGCTGTTGAATGGTGGGATATACGGTAAAGCCTGAAGGGTGGTGTATCGATTATGGCCTGGTGATCCCTAGATCAAAATGTAGATTTCGGTAAAGCCTAGAGACTAGCAGATAGGAAAATTCCTCATGGGGTAGGTGGAGAAATCCGATGGCATCCATGATTGTTTATGGCCTAGTGATCCAATGAGGATTGTGGTAAAACCTAATTCTATTGATGATGGTGAGGTAGTTCCACTTGGTGTATCTGTATCCATATCTTTTGAAAGTAATGTAGGATATTGAAGTAAAAAAGGAAGCTAATTGGATTTTGTTTAGATAGACCATGAAAGGTGGATAGTGATGAATGATAAATATTTTTCATTTTAGCGTCAAGGTTGTTTTTTGATGGGGAAGAGTTATTATTATTTGATATTTTGATGTGCCTTCCGTTTTAAAGGACTATCTTCTTCTTTTGAGGGTGTCCTTGGAGATTTGAGAAAGTTGTTGTTTCCATGGTTATATTGTTCTTTAGATTGACACCGTATAGTGGAAGTAGAAGATTTAGGATTTTTGTTAGCAAGAGAGCTTAATGTTAGTGTTAAGTAGCTGTGTGGTTGACTTTGTTCCTTTCCTTCTTGTGAGTGTTCTATAGTCTGATGGTTTTTATTGAAAATTAGTGAATAAATTCACACAAAAATTGATATAAAACTAATTGTACTCTTGATAAATCCTTGACAATGTCACAAAAGATGATTGCCTTTTCAATTACTTCTAATTATCTTAGCAAGTAATCAATTAGGTAATCAGATTGGATAATTATGTTTTTTTTTCATCCATATCGATCTTTTCATGGTGGAAAAAGTGCAGGAATTAGCTCACGGGATTGCCTTTATCAATAGGACTTAGTTTGGAAAATTCGGACATGACACCTTTAGAGAACATTTTGAGGCATTAATTGACATTTCTTTTGGGTTTTATGGGTAGACATGTTAGTACACGTTTAAGTAATATCACATTAAATAGCACTTGTACATGGAATCTCACTTCCACATAGCTTAGGGTATATTAGAAGCCATGTAGGTACCTTGAAACAAATGTTAGATTAACCACATGAATTCTTTATTGTTATTGTGGCATTGATAATAACATTTAGACAAATACTCTTATGTTCCATGGTAATTGGGTAGTGCATCTAAGGGTATGGTTAATCCTCCTTGGTTGAAGCTTCAAGATATTGGTTTGAGTACTACTCTTCAAACTTAGTAGTATATTAAAGAGCTATAATATAAGGAAAAAAAAATTCTGTAGGGCCCTTTATTACATCACTTCCTCATTAGTTACCCTTAATTCTAAGATTTACTTAGTTGATAAACCCAAGGGCCCCAATTCCCATGAGAAAACACTACACCATGAAGGTGTTTCATCATCCCATTTTTACTCCTTTTCTTGATATCCACGCCTTCCTAAAGTAGATTTGAATACATTTGATGGCCTTGCATTTGCATGGGTGTCCTATATTTAGATCAAGAGTGTGGGTAATATTGGCAATGGAACAAGAATTCCCACCATGGATGTACTTCTTGGACATGATTTTTTGATCTTTATGAATGCTTTGACATTGATAGTCACCATTTGGGCCATTTGACCAAGCTTAAAAAATCAAGTAAAACTAAAGACTACATCACTGCTTTCAAGTAATTAGCTTTTTTCACAAAAGGCATGTTAGACACGTTTTCCCATGAATGTTTTATAAGTGGTCTCAAGGATGAAAATTGTGTTTATGTTTCAATGGTTTTCCCTTGTAATTGGTTTGGAGCTACTCAATGATCTAAAGAAACATAATAGATGATCCATTCTCCACTAAAAATGGTAGAATGACCACTTAACCCTAATTAAAATGGAAAAATGACAACTTAAAAGGTAATTTATACAACTATGATGATTCATGGTCAATTTAATGAGTTTTTATTTTATGGGGTGAATTATATTAACTTCAAAACCTGGAGTTTACATATAGGATCACAAAAGTCAAGTCAATCACTCACAATGTAACACCCTCCTACCACACTTACCCAAGCTTATCGGTCCACCAGGGTACTACGATATGATTCAACCTCCTATATCACCTTAAGGAAGTGGAACTGACGAACCAAAACGAAATTGACGTTCCTCAAGAGCCACAAGACCCACAAACTAGTCTAGGTGCCCAAGCCCTGAGTTAACTTAGCCTGCATCCCAGTAACTGTAGACTTTTCCACTCTGTTCTATGCCAGTGACCCCGAGAACTAAGCCACTTTTTTATGGCTAGGATCGACCTCTGACCAGAACTTGATGAAACTCTAAAAAACGATAAACAATAAGCAGAAAAGGCCTTTATTTTCTTCAATTTCCATTATTTTTCGTTTTCCTTTCTAAAGCCTTTCCCATTTCCTTTCTAAAGCCTTCGTAATTGCCTTTTCCAATTTCCCTTTAGCCATAATAAACCAAATGAACACCCAATAGGATGTTTTTGCTAGAATTTAGCTTGGAATACATGTCTCATGAGCTTGGTATTATTTTTCCTTTATTAACTTTATTACATGGATTTTTAACCTAGGGCTATTACAAACCCCTTCCCCTTAGGGGAACACCATCCTCGGTGTTCAATGACACCTACAACCAGCAAAACAGCTGAAAAACAAAACATACTGCCCATGGAACATTATAACTTAACTCAATGTAGTATTTACAATGAACAACCTGCTGAAAAGAAATACCATGAAGAAAAACATAACGACAAGACAACCACACCACTTATTGGAGCTTTATAATATATCTCATGGAAATATTTACATCCATATACATATATACATATGCCAAAACTGCTTTACCTCAACCGTAAAATAAGGAAGGATACATTGTTTGTATCTGATCAACCATCTCCCATGTAGGTTCGTCGGGTCCAAAGTGCTTCCACTGCACTTTAACCTGCTCGGTTTCTTAGTTCCAAAGCATGAGCATATTTCTCCACAAAATTCACTAACGTTCCAGCTAGAATTCTCCTTTTGGATCCACCTGAAATGTAGACCAATCAATAACATGCTCAACGTCCTTTACATATATTTTAAGCAATGAAATATGGAAAACATCTTGGACTTTCATTGTCGGAGGTATTGCAAGTCGATAGGCCACCGGTCCAATGCTCTCAAGGATCTCAAAAGGCCTACAATACTGAGGTGCT
>APFE030086327.1:0-20500 GCA_000404065.3 Pinus taeda
AAGTGAACTATTCAAAAATCATGAGAAATTAGTCAGTTACGACTACCTCTCATGAAAATGGTCATACGTTTGAATGACTTACTTAACGCAGTTGAATCCCAAAAAATGATATCTAATGTCTATGATCTTGAAGTTATTAACCTTAAACCACACGATAATGCCATAAGAAGAAACAACACACACATAGATCAAGAGACAAATATTTACGTGGAAACACATTCAGGAGAAAACCACAAAATTCATGTATGAATATTGTTGTAGGCTCCAACCTACTATAACATCAAATTTACTAGCACCAACTAGAAGGAGACACCCATCCCCTGATTTGTAAGCACCAACTTGCAAGAGGCACCAACCTCCGTTCTCTTCACAAGCACCCACTTGCTTGAAGCACCAATTACCACTGTTTGTAGGCACCAAGCTGTTGGAGGCACCAACCCACTTATCTGCAAGATCCCACTTGCTTGAGCTACTCAGATCCATATTTCATTCATTTTCAAACTCAGATATATTGGAGGCACGAACTTTTTTTCTTTTTAGGCACCAACTTGAAGGATACACTGATCGCATAATCTGTAGGCACCAACCTGCTCTGCCCATCAAATCCATTTTTCATCACATTTTCAAACTTGGATCCACATGCTCTTTGATTAAAGTTTTACATAGGAAACAATCTTTAGTCTCTGATTGGATTTCTCTCTTCTTTTTGCTCAGATATGATCTCAACCATTCAGATTTGTTTTGGTCTTTTCGCATCTCCTTTAAATCAGCCATATCTCTTTTCGCAATAGCCACACTGCACACTTACCCTCTGCTTAGTGCTCCTCTGCAACTCTATCTCATATCTCCTCTTCTCTTAAATGCAATAGCTTTTGCCAATTTGCACATTTAGTCTCAACTCAACACTCCTTTGCTATTTTGTCTTAGATCTGCTCTTATCTTTAATGTAGTTGCCTCAGACCTCAACAAATTTGCAATTATACCTCTGCACAACACTTCTCTGCAACCTCTATAATAGATCAACATCGTTTTTGGCACACAACACATCCTCTTTTACCCTCAATTACATCTCTTTGCTGCAACATAGTTCTATTTATTTTCTACAACACTGTTGATGAATGTGTTGTTCATTCTTCAGGGTATGCTGTAGTGATGGACACTAGATATTGGGATTGTGTTCCCGACGAGTTACTTCTGAGAAATAGAAGTACCTCCTTTGCTAAGAGGGAGTGTTGAAAAGTGTAGCTTGGGAGGTGTTACCACACAATCTAGCAGGCCCTAAGGAGGGAAAGCCTATAGGACAAAGAGCAAGACTAAGTGATAACAAAGGGACAATGGCCCACTATCACCACAACCAGTGTCCCTTGCTCTTTACGGACTTATGCCGATGGGAGGAGTCCCAATAGGAGAATAATCACCTTTGATATGTATTCTAGGGTTGAAGGTGCAAGGTAATAGATTAGGACCTCTTGATGAAGGTTCAAGATTATGATACAATGCTTCAAAAGACTTTTGGCTCCCTTCAAGAGACCTATGAAAGACTTGTGCAAGACCTAGGGTTTTATGAATTATCATGGATACAGGCACTCCCACGATCAAGGCAAGGAAGAGAAAGGACTTCTTGTGATTTACTTCAGTGAGTACTAAGCTCATATAATCCCCAAAGATGTCCCCAAGTCAAGGAAATTTGATCTAGGGTTTCCCTTTTAGGGCACACATAGGGCAGAAGATTTGATGGGTGAAAACCAATGGGATACTCTCTAAACTTTGATGTCTTGTAGATAAAACCCTAAGCTTGAAGTCTATGCTCCCAGAATCCACCTTTACACTCTAGAGAATTTCGCTATATGTCCTAGCCTAGTCGTCCAAGAGAAGGGGATCAAAATTTTAGAAGGAGAAATTATGGAGAGAAAGAGATTTGATCACTAAATGGCTTGTACCAATGCCTTGTCCTTGAGGCATATGGAGTCCTAGATGCTTTAGATTAGCCAAAATTGTCCTTAAGGAGGTCAAGAATTGATGCCTTAGCTACTAACCCTCAACAATTACCCACTCAAGAATGATGGATTTTTATAGGATACTCACTAAACTTTGATGTCTTGTATATAAAACCCTAAGATTGAAGTTTATGCTCCCAGAATCCACCTTTACGCTCTCTAGAGAATTTTGCTATATGCCCTAGCCTAGTCGTCCAAGAGAAGGGCCTAAAAATTTTAGAAGGAGAAATTATGGAGAGAAAGAGATTTGAACCAAATGGCTTGTACCAATGCCTTGTCCTTTAGGCATATGGAGTCCTAGATGCTTTAGATTAGCCAAAATCGTCCTTAAGGAGGTGAAGAATTGATGCCTTAGCTACTAACCCTCAACAATTACCCACTCAAGAATGATGGATTTTTATGGAGAAAGACAATATTTCATCCACTAGGAACATTCATCATTTTCCAGACAATGAATAACATATGCAATTGTCAACAAAATAACTTTGAAAATTATCTTCATTAAATTAGGGCATAATAACACCAAGTTGCAACAATTCCATACATTAGACATATCCCAAAGGAAAAATTTCAATATAAAGCACTTAGAAGATGACAACATGATATATCCATCCACGATTTAAGAGATAACTCCAAAGAAGATCAAATTTCAGCTCCAAATATCGAAATGCATCCAAGATCATCCAATAGTAAAGAAAAAGTGCAAATTTGCCAAGAAGGCTGAAATTCCCAAGTGTGATGATCCAATACAAATGAAGTCGAGTTCTATTTATATGAGTCCTACTAGGTCAAATTTCGCTTGTAAGCTTCCAAACATTATAAAATTGGGCAAGATACATGCCTTGGACACAAGCTTACCAAGTAGCTTTTACAAATTATGAATTAGCCATCCATATGTAAGCTGAAATGATGGCGTCATGCTGGTGTAGGGCGCTGGAGGGCCATGTTGAGTTCTCTAGGTACTAAGATGTGTGAGAGGGCTCCATAAATCTCAAACAAGGGGATGACGCCTCAATCTCCATGTAAGTCATCATGTGGGGCCCCAATTTGTGTTTGGGGCACACTAGCTGTTGTCATGGTTCTCTGATGATAGAAAAACCTTTAATGCTCCAATACCGAGGGCTCTGATGATGGTGCTTGCCCTCCCATGTCTCAAGGGTGAGACAAACCTCCTCCGGACCTTGGATCAACTACCATATAATGCTAGGCCGACCGGGGAACACTGGTCCAAGTGCATCAACTCGTGAATAATGTGGGGCATGAGCAGATTGCTGAGGGCGCTGAAGGTGCCCATGGCATGAAATGATGCTCTGTACTTGATGGGAGTCCCATGGCTCTCAACGCTTCACCCAGGGGTGTCAATATTATCCTCTGGTGGATTGGACCCCAATTAAGTTGCCCAACCCATAATGAAACCATTTGCCATTTACATATAATGTCCAATGTTGCATCCTTACCATCAGGTACAATAATTCAATACTCATCTAAGTGAATCAAGCTTGTTAGTCAAGGGCACATTGAGACTTCATACTAGGCTTCTCTACCGAATTTGAGGCTTTAATCTCTTAATAGTGTTACCTCCCTACGTGGGAGTGGCTAATAAACAACCCTATTAGGTGTTCCCATGCCCTAAGGAGAAAGATAGGTCCCTAGTACATCATTCAAGTGATAGGTGTCATGTGAATGATGATGAATGGATGGGGACACAGGGGTCTCAAGGATAAATGCCATGGGTTCAAGGGTGGCAATGATGGGGAGTGTCCGCATATTGAGTGTATAGATGTAGGAGGGAGCAATCGTGGATACATGAGTTACCCAGCCTTTGTTTTTTGACCCTTCTTTATTTTCCTTTTGCCTTTTCTTGATTTTTCTTTGTATTATTGCTCAAGGCTTTAGGAAATGAGAGCATGCTGTGTATGATGTAAAGTAGTTATTACCCCCTTAATGTGGGGCAGTTCATTGCCCACCAGGAGTTGGGACGTGCATGGGTTTCTTCAATGATGCGGGGGAACTCATGGGCCTTAGGAACTAGGGTAATGGCTATATGATAAGGGTAGAGTTCATGTCTCGCTTTTGCCCACGTGCTATATTAAATGTACAGGCCATCTTTTGCATTTTATGATATTATTTTCTTTTGTTTCATGCTTATGGCCATGATATGCATTTAACTTTCTTTTAGCTACATCAACCTTCAGGGCACCATTTCCAGGTGTTATAGCTGCTACAACCACGCACCAAAATTTTGCATATGCATTGATTTGGAGCCTTCCCTTCTGTCTACAGGAGCTTATCTTTTACTGTCGTCAAGTATTCGTGTTGAAATTGAGACTTATCTTTTTATGCTGTGCTTGTGTTTCCTTGTTTTGCTGCTAATTTGAGGTTTTTGAGTCACAAGCTAACCTTCTGGCTTGACCTTGCAGCAGTCCTGGGCTTGCCTCCAGAAATTGTGCAATCTTGGAAGGCAAGCCAACCTTGATGATGGAAACTGTGCAATCCAGAATGGCAGCTCAGCCTTGAGCTTGCGAATTGCGCAGACATGGATGGTAGCCCAACACTAAGCTCAGAAATTGCGCAATCCATCCCTTGTGCTCAGAAATTGCGCAATGCATTGCGTCGGGAAGTTGCTTAGTTCCGTGAAATTGCGAAAAATTCCTTGGCGCAAGTTTCCCCAAAAAGCAAAAAAGCAAAAAAGCAAAAAACAAAAAAGCGAAAAAGCATCCCTAGAAAATAGGGAGTCATTATTAGTTTCTCGAAGGTGCCATAGTCGCTATTTTTAGAAATTTCCGCCAAGTGTTGCTTTTTCCTTGATTTTAGACATGCTTGTCATAAACCCTAATCCACTCAAATCTATTTAATTGACGCCTCTAGATCTCATTTGTACATTCGATCTTGGAGCTCTAACATTCCCAAGGAGATCAAGGAGCCTTCGGTGGAGTTTGCGTCGCTTTTCTGGGTGAGTTTTGCTTTTTTCATCTTTTGCCGCTTTTTTGTCGCTTTTTATCATTTCGCATCTGTGAGTGTTATTTTGCTTGTTTCTCTTCATGGTTGCTGGCGTTTTAACTTATATTAGCTTGTAGAAGTGTTGATTCAGTTTGTCGTTCGCCTTTCATAACTGTTCCATTAGTTTTCTTGTTTTTGCACATTGGTGATCGCCGTTTCGGCAACTCTCCCTGCATATTTTTTTTTCTCGTTCTGTTTGTTGAGTTTCTAGACTTGATTCACATTGATTTATCCATACTTAGTCAAATTTGTACTTTAACTTGCATTATTAGTTAGATATGCTTGTTTCCTACACCCTCACCAGGCAGATCTGTACTTCACTTGGTCATGCACTGCCTTGCCTAGCTGGGCACTGCGCACGTCCAAGTCTCAGGCTGAGTGCTTGGCGTTTGAGACTACGCAATGCACAATATAGACTAGCCCAACTACGCATTGCGCAGTCCCAGAGCTCAGTCCTGCAACCTTGGCCACTGAGACTGCGCAATGCGCAGTCCCTCCCTGTCACTGCCCAGGCTGAATTGTGCATTGCGCAGTCTCAAGCCTCAGGTTGCATCATTGGGTACTGAGACTACACAATGCGCAGTTCCCTCAGCCGATCTCCCTCCCTTGATCATGAGAATTGCGCAATCTCTCTCATTAGTTTGTGTGTTTATTGCCTAATCTTGCTTTGAAAGTTGATTTGCAAAAGCTAATGTAATCTTTCCATGAGTGCCTTTTTCTCCTGCAGGTATCACAGTTGTTGAGCACTTCCCTCCAACAGTCACCGTTATCATGGCACCCAAGAGAGTTGCTTCAAAAGATACCACAGAAAGCAGTATCGGGGAAGCAATTGAGAGTACGTCAATACACTTGCCAATATATTTAGACACTCAACTGTTTGTGGAAAAGGAACCAGTGTTTACATGGCAGAAAGTGAACAAAGCTTTTTCATCAAAGAGCTTCAAAGTAGATCTAGAGGATTGACAAGTATACATTAATGTTCAACGATCGAGATTACATAGGGTTGCATGCAGATATCCAACCTTCCCATGTGCAAATGTTATTAGTTGGATTGTTTCACATACTGATGTGAAGACTATGACTTTGAGTAATGCTAGCGGACGAAAGCTTGCTACTTTTCTGGTAGCAAATTATCATCTCATGTACCATTTGTGCTAGCAAGAGGCGCTCATGGATTCAGAACAAGTATGTGAGCACGAAAGACATTGTTAAAGGCTAGGTGAAAGAGCCATCAAAGTTTCGACATACACCCACTGATACTTGCAAGACAAAGTCTCTCAGGAGGGCCTATCAACTCTTGGTTATCTTAGCTTGCAGAATCTACGGTTAGTAGAGCACAGAGACCTTTATTGAAGGGTGGGCAATCTTATTGAACTATGTTGTGGACTGGTTGGACTTGTTGGCTCGACAGTTAAGCATCCATGTAGCTAACGCCCTGAATCCTCCCAAGAGTGGGCAAGCAAGATTTTATATGTCTGCATATTTATTGGATGCAATATGTGTGCACAATTCATTCCCTGGCATGGACTAGACTTGGACACCTCGAGACCCTTCCGTGCACATTCATTGCAAACTGCTCTCGGATTGCAGCCAAAGAGTAATGGAGAAGCTAACTGATCACTTCCCCATTCCGCTATACAAGCTAATCTTGGGGAAGAACCACCTTGCATGTCACGTGGGCCAATGGAAGCCATATCAGAGATAACAGATTGGTTTGCCTCGCCGGATGGTACCTTCCTTAGAGTGTTAGGCAGACAGAAGTCGCTGCATCTTTTGCCATGGTATGCCACCGACAAGCTTGTCATGCAAGAAGTTGCATATCATCTTTCCATAGGGTTGTTAACAACTTTGCAGAGGAAGAAGAAAGCCCCTTGGCCAACTCTTCCTATGCAAATTGGATTGTGCAAGATCAAGAACTTGAGGATGCGAATACCGAAGGAAAGGTGATAAAGAAGTTTGCATTCGGTCCTTGAGATTTTAATCCATAAGATCCCCATGGTATTTGCAAAGACCATTGTGCGAGACTTCACTTCCAATGGCTCAACAAGGCATTTCACTGGTTGTAGGAGGATCCATGGAAGGATTGTTATAATGCCTCCAAGTCCCGCGAGTCGGTCTATTTTGCAGGAACTTCATGGGTGACTTCACAGAAGGAAGCTACTCCGAAAGCAGTGCCAGCAAAAGGGAATAACCCTATGCAGGATAAGGGAAAGAGAAAGGTTGCTTATAGTCCAAGGGGAGAACGAAGTCGCAAGATGAAAGAGGATTCAACAATTATGACAAAGAGGAAATAAAGGATATAGAGAGCAGAACATTTGAAGAGGGAAGAGCAGAGGAGATTGGAGGAAGAAAAGCAGAAGCAAGAACAAGAAGAGAAGCAGAAGCATGAAAAAGAAGAAAGGTGAAGAGCAATAGCAGAAGAAACAACACAAAAACAAGTTGAAGAGCAAGCACTAAACCGACAACCAGAGGAGGAGAGCAGACAGATGCAAGACCAAGAGCTTGCTCAACAGATTGAAGAATTGATTGAGATTGTAGACATGGAGGAGGAGTCGGAGTTGCAGAATCAAGATGTCAACCTGATTCCTAGCACACAATAGGTCACTATTCAGTCTCCACCACCTCCAACAGTAGAGTCAGCTCTAGGCGAGGAAGAGGAAGTTGTTCCTCTTGATGACAATATAGTCATGGACACGTACAACTTGTTGTATAATGAATTTCAGAAGAAGATTTTACAAGCGCATAAGAAGCATTTTTCGGATGACCTCGCATATCTTGCATTTATTAGAGAAAGGGTGATTGTGGCGGACACCAGGAAGAATCCCAATGCCATTGCTGCAACCAACTTGGCTTTTGTAGGTGCAACAAAGTCGAATACTGAGTTTTTGATGGCCGAGAATAAGGAATTGGCAAAGAACTTGCAGGCTGTAAGGCAAGAGGTTGAACAACTCCGAGCAGCAGCTCAAAACGCAACTTCTGCATAGGTCCATCTGGAGGAGCTGAAGGCAGCGATACTTGGCAAAGTATTGACACTTGGAGAGACCATGCATAATCTTTATGAGGAGCTTGTTACCGTGCATAAGGCAGTTGTTCACTTGCATGGCTTGTAGTAGCAATGTAAATATTTTGTCAAAACTCTCAGGAATGTACAAGAAGCCATCACTGTCGTGCATGGATGGTCAATGCAATACAAAAGGGCACCGCTTGACTTGGGAAAGAAAACAAAGCAACAGGGAGAGCTGGAGAAAGCAAGAGCTCGGATGCGGATCCATAACAACAAACAACTCGCCTCATTCATTGGTAACATTCAGGACTCGTATGCATGGTTATACAACAACATGGATGTCTTGGTGAAGTCCCACAGGATCGCATTAGACTGTTGACTCACAAAGATCAAGCATAGGAATTAGGTTAGACGTGAGATTGATGAATACTTGGAATAGTGGAGACAGGTAACCATCAAGGAGGATCTTGAAGTAAATAGACAGAGTATGCACAAGTACATTGGTGGCCCTGCCCAAATCAACACAATGTTGCTCCTGCTCAAGAAGGAAACAAAAACTGGTTCCAAATCAGTGTACCCGGATGCCATGGAGGCTAGAGTTTGCTCCCAGCCTGACACCATCACACAGTTTGGGGATATCAATGCGCAGTACAGAGCTTGGCATCGTTATGTGGCCAAGAAACATCAAGTGGAATTTACTAAGTTAGAGTTTCCCTAAACTCAAGCATGATATGTTTTGTCTTATTAGATTATCTAGTTGGCTCTACCCAATTTTGTCTTATTTGGGCACTAGTGTAAATTGTAATTGATTTGTAATTGGAATTCCAAGTGTCAATATTGGAATGTGGAGAGTCACAATGTAATGTGATGAGTCATTTTGTAAAGAAATTGAAGAGTCATGAGGGATGTCCAAAAGTCACAAAGGAGAGTTGAAGAGTCACCCCCTCTTGTTATAAATATACCCACATAACTCATGTAAAGGGCTTCTTTGGGAAGCCAAGCTTTTGGCTAGGCTTAGGCTTAAAATCAGGAGCTTGGGAGTTTGTGGGAGCCTTGGCTTCTCTGTAGCATAGAGGGAGTATATTTCTTTGGAGGAGCAGGTGATGTTGACTTCACGTTCCACTATTGGGGCTAGTGGTCTATTAATGGTATATGTATGATTGGAACTTTCACTTAATAAAAGCTTAGATCCAACATGTTTTCATGCATATGTTGTAAATATAGTAGGGCTATTCTTGTTATGTTTGCAATGTATGTTATTTAACTTATGCTTATTCTTATGAACTATTTCGTTTGCATTGGTAGGACTCTTGTTGAATGCGTGCTGCTGTTTAATTCATCACTCTTAATTTGTGGACTATTTCACATATTAGCTTGTGATGTCATTAATGCTCATGTGTTCCTTTCAAGATGCGTGCTATTACAAGTTTCTAATGGCCTCACTCATTTTCCCTTTCGTTATTGATTTGGGGTAGCATTGGATGTGCTCTAGCCATGAAAATTGGTGGAGAGGCTAAAGCACATGAGATCTCCAAGACGCAGAAATGGTTTGGGCAGATTCTAACCGGTTCGGGAGATATTAAAATAATTAATATTTTTAATGGAGTTCCTAAGCCTAAACTTAGGAAAAATAAAATGTTAATGGGTATTAATATAAAAGTGGGTTGGAAGGGTCCAAAAGTCATGGATCAAGCGAAATCTAATCTTAGCCGTTGATTAGAGATTTAATCTTAGCGGTTGATGGACCAACAAGAAAAATATAAGAGGAGGCTTGAGGGTCAGTTGGGGGATACACCAAGAGAGATCACAAACTTGATTTTCTGGGGCAGGGTTTGTTGAGGAAATTGAGTGAGTGATATGAGTTGCAGCTGAGGGGCAGTGAATACATAGAAGAGAGGAAGAGTTAGTACTAGGAGGATTAACGCAGAGCCGTGTGAGGGACACAGAGGCGGCTAGGAGCTTCGCAGAGCTAGAGAGGGCCAGCGTGTGAGACACAGAGCCCAGAGAGGCTAACGCTGGGCCAGAGAGGCTAACGCAGGGCCTAGAGGCAGCGCTGGGAGCATTTCGTGGGACAGAATGAGAGCTGGAGAGTCGAATAGGGTGACACAGTCCCTATCAGAATGACGCAGAGCAACAAAAGCTAGATTGTTGCTGTGGGATCGTTCATTTGGTGATTTAGCCGGAATATCTATCTCTAACTGAGAGGTACTACTGCCGAGGGCATTCTCTATTGGGGTGCATAATAATAAAACTGCATAATAATAAAACCCTCTGAATAGCTGCATCGGTTTTCCCGCATTGGGTTTTTCCGGGGACATTAGTCCAAAAACAACGGTGTCACTTGTGTGCTTGTCTACTTTCAGTTGATGATCTGTATGTGTTGTATTCTACTTGTATTTATTTTCAGTATTTACATGGTAAATAACTTGTTAAGTAATTGAACAAGTAGGAAGAAATAAATCAGATAGTACAAGAAGAATTTCTAACGGGTTAAACTTAGAAATTCCAACATTCGTGTGGTAGAACCTTCATGCATCGCACTTGATTTTCCGCATTGTCACACACTTGTTCTCACCAAAGTCACTATACATCACTCTATGTGTTATTGCAGCTAAGGCACATCATTAAAACCCACTGCATCGACAACCGGGCCATATTCCGGATGAGACTGCTACACAAAACGATGTGAGGTCTAATTGGGACTTCATATCGAGGAGATCCCATGAATGTTGGTGGGTCTAGCACCATCAACATTTTTGGCGCTAGAAGGAGGGCTAGATGACAAGATGAGCCCATGAAGTATGGTTGAATCTTTCTGCATCTTTAATGGCTTCTTCCCAAATCTTAACCCCGACATGTTTTTTCTACAACTGCTAGTTTGAAAGTGCCTGTGGGAATAATCAATGACTTGTCAAACCTGAAATTCGATCGCTAGGGTGTAACAACCATTCTTGAGTACACTGCTCGTTTTTTCGAATTTTGCACGAAGCACAATATCCATTGTGAGGATACTGCGTGTAGGTTGTTCGTACTCACATTTGAAGCACGTGTAAAGGAATGGTGTTAGACATTGCTAGCCGCTTCCATTCACTCTTTCGAACATCTTGTCACAGAGCTTTACCGCGCCTTTGACAGGTATGGTTATAAATTTGTGTTCAAGAAAATCATGCGATTGCGAAAAGCACTTGATGAATCTCTTGATGATTTTCACGTTCACTTTTGCTTTGAATTTTCTGAAGATGATGTTGATTGGAATTTGATGAAAGAGAAATTTGAATTTCTTGTTCACATTTCGATGAATCCACACGAATATGAATTTTTCGAAAGTCTCCCAACGTACCTTGGTTATAGAGCTTCTAAATCTGCGACGAACGAAGTTGTTGTCCCAAGTGACTCTTCATCTTCCCCTCATGTAACAGGTCCATTTTTGCGGTTTGAGGTGGGAGAACTTGAGAGTTCATCCGCTGATTTACCACCATCTTCTCCTAGCCCACATACTCAAAATTTCAGTGTAGGTTTGGATTGCGAATCTGATGTTTGCGATGATGTGTTATCTCCTTGTATATCTGTTGATTCCCTTGGTCCTCCCGATTGTGAGTTGTTTGGTTCACTTGGTTCATCTGTTTCTGTTGATGCTCATGAGGATCAATTTTAGAATGGAGTTGGTGTTGAGCAACCAAACTGCGATATCGATTTCAATGACTATGTGTGGGAGACTATCTTTGAACAAGAATCTGCGACGAAGGTTGATCTTTCTATTTCCGCACCTCTCCCTCATTATCTTGACATATTCCACGATTCTGTCATTCCTGTTGAATCTTTCAAATAATCTGTTTCTGATGATGTTATCTCCGATCAATACTTGGATTCGTGGGGTGTCAGTTCTACGATTGAATGCAGAGAGAAAAAATATTCTCTTTTTGATCTTCCCAATCCATCGTCTAATCATTCTCAAGAAATAGAGGGTGAAATTTCTTGTTTTCAATCTTCCCCTCTTTATGATTCCTCAGATCATGAGGATGCCTCTGTTTTTGATCTTGGACTTTCTGGTCGTGGCTGTCGTGATCCTTTCACCCATTCATCTGGTCACGACTCTGATTTTTCCACTGCTGATTTTTCTAAGCCATCGGTCTCTGATGATCTACCTCTGATGATTTGGAACTTTTGCAAGTCGTCGAGGCACTTCAGCCCGAGTTGATGGTTATGTCAGGTTCTCCTAGTCTTGTGACCAATTCCAATTCCGATTAGAATAGCGATGCATCTTTCTAGGTTCCTCATCACTCCTCCGCACAAATTGAAAATCATTCTGTTTCACAGTTTTCACATCCTACATCTGCTTTGCATGACACTATCGCTCAGTGATTGGAGGAGTCATACCTGACGAGCTCCATTGCAAAACATAGGTTTTCTTCTTTCTTTATGTTCGCCTAGTTCCGAAGTTCGAAAGTTTGTTCTTACATGTCATGTTGTTGCAGTGTGTCTGAACACCATAATGCCTCTGCATAATGCCTTGCATGTGCTTTTCTCTTATATTTTTTTGCGTGCATTTTCAAACTTTGAATGTCATGGTGTGTATTGCCTTATCTTTCTTGTTTGTTGAGTTTGAATATCTTTCTTGATATGCATTCCTTCCCTTATATAGGCCAGTGGATGCTTCGTTGGTTACACTGGAAATATCATTTTACGTAGGTCTGACCTATTCTCGGTTAGTTTAGGAGTAGGAGTAGTTTCTTTGTTTTCATTGCTTTATTTTTCTTTGATTTACTTTCCATATTGCTGCTTTTTTTGTCTTTTCATTTCTTTCTGTTGTAGGGTAGCTTCCGCGTGAAACTGTGTTTGGTTTCCAAAGCAAGCATGGTGAAGTTCATGAGGAAGTTGTGCTACAGTCAACACTTGGTTATTTGTTTATTCCCTATCTTTAGGTGAATCTTGCATCTTTTAGTCGATGATAGTCTGATGGAAAATACGTTCTTTCTCGGAGAAAACCATAGTGGAATCATGGAACCTATAGCTAGTACTGCCTACTCTAATCGGTCTTTTATAATTTTTGGTTATTCCTTGTCAGCTAAATCGAGTAGAGTAAGGAGGGGAGGAAAACCTTAACGAGTGTGTGAGAGTTATATAAATATCCTTCTCTGAAGGGACAACCTCTTTTTTTGTCAATAAGTCGGGATCCCTCTTCCGCCTCACTAAATGAATAAGTGCCTTTGCACAGTTCTATGAAAGAAAAAAAGGCGAAAGAAGAGAAAGACTTCCTGGACAGAGAGGTGAAGCAAGCAACTCCGCCGGGGTACTGTCCGGGCTTGCTGGCAGTGGAGCAATGTTTGTGTTCCTGAAGTGACCCCATCGAGGTACTGTCTTAGCCTGCTGGTAGCGGAGCAACACCAAAGATGAAAACTAAGACTCTGGCAATTTTTTTCACTTGTGTATCTATATACTCCCCATCCCCAATTGAAACAACTTAGGTTGACTTGGCTTGGTTAAGTGTGCCATCGATGAAGAGAATGGTAGGAACTATATCTTTAACGTAGGCTAAGTGAAGAAGCTACGACGATTAATGAACTGAACAATACTTCCTGAAGAGTTAGACCTGTTTTGCATGAGACAAGATCCATACAGAGAGTTGGAATTCTACCAGTGTGTTGCCAAATGTTGTAGCTGCTACAACCACCCTCCAAAATTTTGCCTATGTTTTGATTTTGGAGCCTTCCCTTCTGTCCACAAGAGCTTATCTTTTATTGTCTTCAAGTATTCATGTTGAAATTAAGACTTATCCTTTTATGCTGTGCTTGTGTTTGCTTGTTTTGATGTTGATGCTGATTTTTTTGAGTCACAAGCTAACCTTGCAGCAGTCCTGAGCTTGCCTCCAGAAATTGCGCAATCTTGGAAGTTAAGCTAGCCTTGATGATGGAAACTACGCAATCCAGAATGGCAGCTCAACCTTGAGCTTCAGAATTGCGCAGTCATGGATGGCAACCCAACACTAAGCTTAGAATTTGTGCAATCCATCCCTTGTGCTCAGAAACTGCACAATGCACTGAGTCGAGAAGTTGCCCAATTCCCTGGAATTGCGCAATCTTCCTTGGCAGTGTGCATGACAAGTTTCCTGAAAAAGCAAAAAGCAAAAAATCAAAAAGCAAAAAAGCGAAAAAATATCCCTAGAAAAATAGGGAGTCATTATTAGTTTCGCAAAGGTGGCATAGTCGCAATTTTTAGAAATTTCAGCCAAGTATTGCTTTTTCCTTGATTTTAGGCATGTACGTCATCAACCCTAATCCGCCAAAATCTATTTAATTGACGCCTCTAGAGCTCATTTATAGATTCGATCTTGGAGCTCTAGCATTCCCAAGGAGATCAAGGAGCCTTCGGTGCAGTTTGAGTTGCTTTTTCGGGTGAGTTTTTCTTTTGTCGTCTTTTGCCGTTTTATTTATTTTCTATTTTTCTGTCGCTTTTCGTAGTTTTGCTTCTATGAGTGTTGTTTTGCTTGTTTCTCTTCATGGTTGTTGGCATTTTAACTTATATTAGCTTGTAGAAGTGTTGATTCAATTTGTTGTTCGCCTTTCATAAGTGTCGCATCAGTTTCTTGTTTTTGCCACTGGTGATCGCTGTTTCGATGATTTTCCTTGCATATTTGTTTTTCCTTATGTTTGTTGAGTTTTTGCACTTGGTTCACATTGATCTATCCATACTTAGTCAGATTTGCACTATAACTTGCATTATCACTTAGATCTGCTTGTTTCATACACTCTCACCGAGCAGATCTGCACTTCACTTGGCCATGCACTGCCTTGCCTGTTGATTTGTGTAGCTTGGGAAGTACTCCAAGCCCTAGGGTTCACGGTTTGGAGGGAAAAGCGCCACAAGGGTAACTTGTGGGCTTGGAAGTCAAGCACGAGGTTTTGCACCCATCGAGATTTGGGTCAAAACCATGATGAATTTGACCTTGAAAAAATTTAAGGTTATAGAGCTTGGCGAGCGGATTCCAATGCTCCCAAGATCTCTCAAATAGGAGCTCTAGAAATGAAGTTATGAATTTTTGAAGTTGACAAGTAATTATTGGTATTCAAGTCATGTAGGCTTGAAGTAAAATTGTGCAATAAATGTGTCTCTTCATGATTCGTGGAGCCCCTTTATTGTTGTATAAATAAATGGTGAGTTGATTTTATTTGAACATCCATCTTGTGCAACACATATACATCACAGAGGAACTCATTGAGGAGGATACTTTTGAGCACTAGCCGCAGCAAAGGAGGCATAATAGCGAAGTGGGAGGACTGTCTTTGAGTCTGAAATTTTTGTGGTGGAGGTTGAGGGTGCTGGAGGCTAGGTCGAGTTGAAGAGCCTCCTCACAAGTCTGTTTTGGGACAAAAAGCTGCGAAATATGCTGGCCATTTGCTATAGGATTGTTGTGTGATAGGTTGCAGGCCATAACACCACAATTAGGAGTGCCAAGGGAGGTTTAAGGGGTTGGTGTGTGCCTATGACAACAATGTGGCAGAGGAGGGGTCTGCTAAGGGTATGCCACAGATTTTTGGAGGCTGTTAAGGGCTGTTCAGGGGTCGGTTAAGCGCTGTAGCAACCTGCTAAAGAAGCCCTGACCAGTGGCAGTCAAGGGCAGCGTGGGACAACAAACTTGGAGTGGAAGGTTGATGTGTGTTGGGTGAAGCAGTGACCAGATTGGATCGTTTGCTTATGTAGCATGTGGGAGCCAATTTGGAGGCTTGTTTGAATGACCATAAGCCTTCATCGGTGCAGATTCTGCAGTGATTGGATTGGGTGTCATTGATCTGATTGGAGGGCAGTGTGTTGGCTACCCAAAGTAGCCCTAGAGTAGCATACAATAAGGACGTTGTTTGATGCATGATTGGGTGAAGTTTGTAGCCTTATGAGTAGCTCTTTGATGGACAAAAGAGGCTACTATAAGGCAGATTGGAGCTCGGAAGTTAGGCCTACTCAGAGAGCAGATTTATGTGTCTGTGGACATGCAACAGAACTGACATGCAACTGTGTTTAGTTGCAGCCCTCCTGGAGTCTCGTTGTGTTGTCCTTTGAAGGACTAAGGGGTAGCTAGCGAGTTGTAGGAAAGTGAAGGACCGACAGGACAAGATACGACATAGAAGCTGCGACAACGTTTGTCATTGTATCTTGTATTCCATAGATTGTTGTATTATTCAGATTTGGTTTAATATAACGAACATTGGGTTGTACATTATTGTACAATATTTGTTAAAAATTGAGTATACGTGATTTATTGCTTTATATTTTCCGCAGTGCAAAGTAGCTCTTGTTGAGATTCTTGGTTTTTTAGCGTCAGTGATTTTAAGACTCTAACCTAGACCCAAGGTCGTGGAAATTCAACATTGCCCGGCTGGGCATTGCGCAAGTCCAAGGCTTACGCTGAGAGCTTGGCCTCTTGAGACTGTGCACTGCGTAGTATAGGCTGGCCCAACTGTGCATTGCAGAATCCCAGGGCTTAGTCTTGCCACCTTGGCCACTAAGACTACGCAATGCGCAATCTCTCCCTGTCACTACCTAGGCTAAACTGCGCATTGCGCAGTCTCAAGCCTCAGGCTGCATCACTGGCCGCTGAGACTGTGCAATGCGCAGTTCCCTCAGCCAGTCTCCCTCCCTTGATCATGAGAATTGCGCAATCTCTCTCATTAGTCCGTGTGTTTGTTGCTTGATCTTGCTTTGAAAGTTGATTTGCAAAAGCTAATGTAGTCTTTGCCATGAGTTCCTTTTTCTCTTACAGGTATCACAGTTGTTGAGCACTTCTCTCCAACAGTCACTGTTATCATGGCACCCAAGAGAGATGCTTCAAAAGATACGATAGAAAGCTATACTAGGGAAGCAGTTGAGAGTACGCCAGTAAACTTGCCAGTATATTCAGACACTCAACTGTTTGTGGAAAAGGAATCAGATCTTACATGGTAGAAAGTGAACGAAGCTTTTTCAGTAAAGAGCTTCAATGAAGATCTAGAGGACCGATAGGTATACATTAATGTTCAACGGTTAGGATTACACAAGGTTGCATGTAGATATCCAACCTTCCCATGTGCAGATGTTATAAGTTGGATTGTTTCACATATTGATGTGAAGAGTTTGACTTTGAGCAATGCCAACGTATGGAAGCTTGCTACTTTTCTAGCAGTAGATTATCGTCTAATGTACCATTTGCCCCAACTAGAAGTGCTCATGGATTCATAGTTTTATGCCACCAACAACTATGTGAGCACGAAAGACATTGTTAAAGACTAGGTGAAAGAGCCATCAAAGTTTCGACAGACACCCACCAATACTTACAAGACAAAGTCTCTCAGGAGTGTCTGTTAGCTCTTGGTTATCCTAGCTTGCAGAATCTACGGTCAACAGAGCACAAAGAACTTTCCTAAAGGGTGGGCAATCTTATTGAACCAGGTTGTGAACATGGGGAAGCCATTCAACTGGTCTGACTTGTTGGCTTGAGAATTAAGTATCCATGTAGCTAACGCCCTGAATCCTCCCAAGGGCAGGCAAGCGAGATTTTATGTCTGCATATTTATTGGATGCGATATGTGCGTACAATTCATTCCCTGGCATGGACTGGACTTGGATACCTTGAGACCCTGCTGTGCACATTCATTGCAAATTGCTCTCGGATTGCAGCCATAGAGGAGTAATGGAGAAGCTAACTGACCACTTCCTCATTTTGCTACTATTCTTTGAGGAAGAACCACCTTGCATGTCACGTGGGGCAATGTAAGTCATATTAGAGATAACAAAATGGTTTGCTTCACCGGATGGCACTTTCCTTAGATTGTTCGGCAGATAGAAGTCGCCGCATCTTTTGCCAAGGTATGCCACTGACAAACTTGTCATGCAAGAAGTTTCATATCATCTCTCTAGAGGGTTGTCAACAACTTTGCACATTAAGAAGAAAGCACCTTGGCCAACTCTTCCTATGCAAATTGGATTGTACGAGATCAAGAACTTGTAGTTTGTGAATATTGAAGGAATGACGATAGAGAAGTTTGCATTCGGTACTCGGGACTTTAATTCGTATGATCCCCATGGTATTTACAAAGACCATTGTGTGAGAATTCACTTCCAGTGGCTCAGCGGGACATTTCACTGGACGAAGGAGGATGCATGGAAGAATTGTTATAATGCCTCCAAGTCCTGTAAGCCGGTCAGTGTTGCAGGAATTTCATAGGTGACTACGCAGAAGGAAGCTACTCCGGAGCCAGCAGAAGGGAGCAACCCCACGCAGCATAAGGGAAAGAGAAAGGTTACTTATAGTCTAAGGTGAGAACGAAGCCGCAAGATGAAATCAAATCCAACTATTATGAAAGCGACTTTAGCAGCAGAGGCAAAGAGGAAATAGAGGATGCTTAGAGCAGAACAAAGGAAGAGGGAAGAGCAGAGGAGATTGGAGGAAGAAAAGCAAAAGCAAGAACAAGAAGAGAAGCAGTAGTAGGAAGAAGAAGAAAGGCGAAGAGCAATAGCAGAAGAAACAACGCGGAAACAAGTTGAAGAGTAAGAACATAACCGACAACCAGAGGAGGAGGGTGGACATATGTAGGACCAAGACCTTGCTCAGTAGATTGAAGAATTGATTGAGATTGTAGACATGGAGGAGGAACCAGAGGCACAGAATCAAGACGTCGACTTGATGTTTAGCACACAGTAGGTCACTATTCAGTCTCCATCACCTCTAGCAACAGAGTCAGCTCTAGGTGAGGAAGAGGAAGTTGTTCCTCTGGATGACGATCCGGTCATGGACACGTATAATCTGTTGTACGATGAACTTCAAAAGAAGATTATATAAGCGCGTAAGAAGCATTTTCCGGATGACCTCGCATCTCTTGCATTTATTAGAGAAAGGGTGATTGTGGCAGACACCAGGAAGAATCACAATGCCATTGCTGCAACCAACTTGGCTTTCGCAGGTGCAACAAAGTTGAATATTGAGTTTTTGATGGCTGAGAATAAGGAATTGGCAAAGAACTTGCAGCCTGTAAGGAAAGAGGTTGAACAACTCCGAGCAACAGCTCAACACACAGCTTCCGGACAAGTCCATCTGGAGGAGCTGAAGGCAACGATACTTGGCGAAGTATCGACACTTGGAGAGACCGTGCAAAATCTTTATGAGGAGCTTGTTACCGTGCATAAGGCAGTTGTCCACTTGCGTGGCTTGCGACAACAGTGTAAAGATTTTGTCAAAACTCTTAGGAATGTACAAGCTGCCATCGCTGCCGTGCATGAATGGTTAATGCAATACAAAAGGGCACTGCTTGACTTGGGAAAGAAAACAAAGCAACAGGCAGAGCTGGAGGAAGCAAGAGTTCGAATGTTGATCGAGAACAACAAACAACTTGACTCATTCATTGGTAACATTCAGGCCTCTTATGCATGGTTATATAACAACATGGATGTCTTGGTGAAGTCCCACAAGATCCCATCAGTCGGTTCACTCACAGAGATCAAACGTAGGAATTAGGTCAAACATGAGATTGATGAATACTTGGAATAGTGGAGATAGGTAACCATTAAGAAGGATCTTGAAGTAAGTAGACAAAGTATGCACAAGTACATTGGTAGCCCTGTCCAAATCAACACAATGTTGCTCTTGCTCAAGAAGGAAACAAAAACTGGTTCCAAATTAGTGTACCCAGATGCCATGGAGGCTACAGTCCACATCCAGTCTGAAACCATCGCACAGTTTGGGGATATCATTGTGTAGTATAGAGCTTGGCACCATTATGTGGTCAAGAAACATCAAGTGGAGGTTGTTGAGCCGGAGTTTCCCCAAACTCAAGCATGATATGTTTTGTCTTATTAGGCTGTCTAGTTGGCTCTACCCAATTTTGTCTTATGTGGGTATGAGTGTAAATTGTAATATTATTTGTAATTAATTTGTAAGTGGAATTCCAAGTGTCAATATTGGAATGTGAAGAGTCACAATGTAATGTAATGAGTCATTTTGTAAAGAAATTGAAGAGTCATGAGGGAAGTCGAAAAGTCACAAAGGTGATTTGAAGAGTCGCCCCCTGTTGTTATAAATGTACCCTCATAACTCATGTAAAGGGCTTTTTTCGGAGCCAAGCTTTTGGCTAGGCGTAGGCTTAGAATTAGAGGCTTGGGAGTTTGTGAGAGCCTTGGCTTCTCCGTAGCATAGAGGGAGTATATTTCTTTGGAGGAGCAGATGATGTTGACTTCACGTTCCACTATTGGGGCTTGTGGTCCGTCAATGGTATATGTATGATTGGAACTTTCACTTAATAAAAGCTCAGAGCCGACACATTTTCATGCATATGTTGTAAATATAGTAGGACTATTCTTGTTATGTTTGCAATGTATGTTATTTAACTAACACGTATGCTTATGAACTATTTCGTTTGCAATGGTACGAATTTTGTGGAATGCGTGCTATTGTTTTTTTCATCACTGTTAACTTGTGAACTATTTCGCATATTAGCTTGTGATGTCATTTATGCTTGTGTGTTCCTTTCAAGCTACG
>APFE030086329.1:0-22511 GCA_000404065.3 Pinus taeda
TGAGATGATTAATTGAAATTGTATGTATTCCTTTTCAAATATATATAATATTTCTGTTAACAAAAAACATCATTGTCATTTCATTTATTTCCTTCACCATCATTGTTGTTTCTATAACCATTTAGTTAACACAAAACTTGCTAAGCATTCCGAGAAGGATTGTTGGGATAATTAGGAAGTTTTGAAAAGTCAATAAACCTTAAATTTATGATTGCATTAAAAGAAATAATAGAATTTAAATTTAAGAGTGTGAGATGTAACATATAACAAAACAAGGTTTGTTTTCTTTTTTTTAATTGTGAATTTAATATCATATGATTTTGTGATGTTTTTCTTCTTTTAGCATATGTTTTATCGATTTTGTTTCAAATACAGTAAGGATTTGTTTTAATTGTACGTTTAAGTTATGTAATATACTCAAATTTGGTATAAATTTGATGCTTATATTTAGTTGTGAAGAATTTTTTCCGACATTTTTTAAATTTCTTTATTCTTTATTTTTAATTTTACTTATTATTTAAATAGTATATATTATATGTTTTTTTGTGTGGTTCATTTTTAGTGGTGTATAAGTTTTTTATTGTTTAGAAACTTTTAACTATAGATGAGTTAAAATATTGTTTATTTTTTATATAACTTAACTCAACAATACATTTAGTAATATAAATATGTTATAGGCATATATTATAATTATTCATATAAATATAATATTTATTAATGTGAATAATATTAATAATAATAATTTCTAAAATAATTTTAGACACTAATAATAATAGCGCATATAAGTAAATATGATAAAAAATAATTAAACAAAATTTAATATAAGAAAGCATGATATTAAATAAAACATATGAATAAAAATTAATAACCTAAATATATGACGTTATTTATTATAGAAAGAAATTATAAAATAAACTATATTTTTTTTGCTCAGGCAAGAATCGGACCTTCTATTCAGCTAAATCTATAAAAAAGTTACATAATATACATGAGAGAAAATGTCACATGCGCATTCACTTTACAAACCCCAAAGCTTAGGATTGTCACCCTTAGAATTATAGATATATCTGCAAATCTGAGCCGACGATCTCCAACCATTGAAGCTCGCGGAATTGATGGGAGTCATCCACCCAAGATACACATTGATCCTGGATCTATTTGTCACTTGGCCATTGACTTTACTGAAAGTTTGATTGTGGCTGATTTGATGCCCAAAAAAGTGGGAAGCTATGGCCACATCATATCAGTCCCACCACCAACTAGCCCTGTCAACCTCAACCCTCAATTTGCTACCTACCGATCCGACGGCTGCAAAGAATACCATGCGAACTACTTTCACGCCCATTACTCGTGCAATGAAGAAGGTATTTCCTTTGTGTCTGGAGCCACTTGTTGCTTGATCAATGGAATTACATGCATTTCTTAAAAACTGCTTAAGTAGATAGAGCTGCTCGAAAACCCGAGCTCTTGTAGTAAAACTGCTTTGGTCCCACTACCAACAAGCACAACCATTCATAGACCTAGATCTCCTGCCACCCGATCCGACGGTTGAACCTAATATTGGGTAGAAGAGTTGTTCAAGGTGTACTAAGCCGATGAAGGCGATATTCTCAACTTCCCGAGGGCCCCTTGTAGATCCATTTGTGGCATCACAGGGTTTCTGGTGAAACTGCTTCCGGCACCTTCAAGCTTCCCATAACTCTAGTAATGGCTACCAAACCCCCCTTCTCTGAGAAGAAGCCCTAGATCCATCTTTTGGTTTTCCACTCATTCTACTCTAGCTGTCGTTCCTCTGTCTTCTTATCCTGTTTAAGGCCCATAACTTAGCTTGTCTGTCATTTGTGCCTTTAACTTTTGTCATCTTAGATTTCTGTTAACTGAATTCCTTTGGATTTTTGGTGTTGCTCGCTATCTTCATGTGCTAGGGTACTATAGTCCTTGCGAAGCTATCCAGTCTAGACAGTCTCCCAAACTAGGCACTTGTTTTCTTATGTGTAGATCACTCCTTCATTGGCTAATCTATCCACCAACCTATTGGCCTCTCTTCGCACATGAACAAATCTCAAAGTTTTAAGTGTTCTAAGGTGAGATTTGACTTGATGAAACTCTTGCGATAGTCTCGAGTTTCTTGAAACTTTATCTAGTGCTGAGCCAGTGCTTATTCTTTTAGCTAAGTTAATCATTAATTCAGAGTCTGCCTCTATAATTGTATTGGGTAGATTGCAATCTGTTAGGATCTCTAAGCCTTGCTCAATTTCCATGAGTTCCGCCATATTGTTCGTCACCCTCCCCAGATGACTATGAAATATAACTTGGATATTGCCCTCTGCATTTCTGATGGCACCTTCGTAAATAGCATCCCATGGGTTCCCTTTTGAAGCTCCATCAATGTTTAGTTTCATGAATCTGTGAGGGGGAGGTTGCCAAAAGGATTTGTTTTCTATTCTTTTCCTTGCTTTCTTATTTTTATCTATTGTATCATAAACCTGAAGACCCAACTATTCTAGGATGAGGATGTCTCTTGGAACAAGGGGTTTCCCAGGAGGTTGCTTCATAAAGACTTTAACTGTTTCTTTGAGCTGATTAAGAATTTGAGCCACAATACCTTGTGTTGAGCTTGATTTATTTTTGAAGATTCTATTGTTGCATTATTTCCAGACATCCCAAATCAAGAAGCTTGGGATCAATGTCCAAGCCACATTGACTGATTCATTTTCTGAGAAATCTTTCCTCCAATTTTTTAAAGTTTCCTAATGTCATTTTCCTTTCGATCGGTTTGGTTGAAGATAGAGGCTACCCAATTCTGAATGGAGGAGGTGAACTCACACATGCTAAGAAGGTGATCAATCATATCCTCATGTAGACCACATAAGTGACACTTAGAAGGCCCTACAAAACCTCTTTTTCTAAGATTTTCCGAGGTCAGAATTTTTTTGTGTACAACTAGCCATATGAACATTTTGATTTTCATCCAATGAGGATTGCTCCATGTGTTTTCCCAAGTATTGTTAGCATTTGAATAGTCAAATCCTGTAATTATTATTTCTTCTTCTTTGAGGTTGAAAGTACCTTCATTATTTCTATCCCATATAAGAATATCATCCAAAGTTGAGGTCATAATCTGTCTCTTTTCTAAGATCTCTTCAAGAATTTTTTCTTCGGTTCTCAAAGGGGTTTCTACACTGTAAGATGGTACCCTCCATAATATTCATTTCCTTTGCCCTCTGGACTGGTCCCAAAAGTCACTTACCCTCTTGAGACTCTTATTAAGGGTGTCATTTTTGATGATATATAAACTATCTTTGCATAGATTTTGTTTCTGTTGCCAATTATCCTCCCATAACTAGGCCAGATTCTCATTTCTAATCTCCCAGAAACTGTGATTCTAAATTAAAGTTTTATTCTCCCACGCCTTGTTCCAAATACGAGAACCCCTGATGTGCCCTGAAATATGAATGTGGTCCTTTTCCTGCCAATTTGTTGCATACTTTTGTTTCCATAACTTGGTCCAAGGAGTGTTGGACTCTCTTAGCCATCTCCACCAAAGTTTGGCTCCTAGCACCTTGGTCAGGGTGTCTAGGTCATGGAGACCTAAACCCCCATGGGTTTTGGGCTTTCAAAGTTTGTCCCACACTACCAGGGCCAATTTCTTCTTCTCCTCTGTTTTGCCCCAAAGGAATTTTCTTTGAATGTTCCTGATCTACTATAAAACTCCTTTACGGAATGGAAGGGCAAAGAACATGTAGATTGGAATGGTTTGAAGTACGGCCTTTGTAAGAACTAGACTTCCTACTAAATTCAAGGATCTCTGTGCCTGTAGCATGGGCAAACTCATTTAAGATTTGCTTAAAGGATTTGGCTTCCTTCACAGTGGGTGTGCCTTGCAGCATTGTGTCATCCACAAGTTGTTGATGTGTCAAATCCTCCCCATTCTGAGTCAATTTTAGGCCCTTGATTCTTCCTTCCTTCATGGTTGTGTTGATCGTTCTACCCAATCCTTCCATCATGAGAGTAAAAAGGAATGGGGACAGACGATCGCCTTGCGGAAGGCCTGAAAGTGTTGGAAGGTGTGTCATTGAGAAGGATAGAGCAGCTTGCTATGGTGAGCAATTTCATGACCCACTTTAACGAGTTGAAGTCAAAGCCATAAGCTTTAAGGATTTCCTTTATATATTTCCCACTAAGTTTATCATAGGCCTTTGCTCTGTCCAACTGTATTATCATTCCTGCTTTCTTATAGGTCTTGAGGGAATGGACCACTTCATGCACTTGGATGATGTTGTTGAGTATTTCTTTGCCTTCCACATACCTAGTCTACTCCTCTAAAACTAGCAATGGTAGGAGAGGTTTGAGTCTATTAGCTATAACTTTGGAAATCATTTTTTGCGCCATATTGCATAGAGATATTGGTCTATTTTTTTTCTGGAGTCATTTCCTTTTCCTATTTAAAGATTAAAGCTATAAAAGATTCATTAATCGCTCTGAGAACTTTTCTTGATGTTCTCCGTCCTCTACCACATCAAGAATGTCATGTTTGACTATTTCCCATCATGTTTTGGAGAAACATACATTGAAACCATTTGAGCCTAGAGATTTCCCATTGTGCATCTCTTTGATCACTTCGTTGACCTCTTCCTTCGTTACTGGCCTATTGAGATTGTAGTTGTCTTCCGTGGTCACCAACTTGGAAATATTGTTAGTGAAGTTCTTAATGGAGTGTGATCTATCTGCCAAGGTTTCCATTGCGATATTGAAATGTTGAAGCAACATCAGGTTCCATTTCCTTGTGAGTCTTTAACTCCTTCCCTTGTGTATGCAGTAGCTTCATGATTATGTTATGCGCCTTGTGTTTCATAGTAGATTTATGGAAGAATCTGGTGTTTCTCTCCCTTATTTAATCCACTTTACTCTAGATTTCTGTTTCCAGAAGATCTCCTCTTGCTGACATCTATTGTCCCCTTCCTGCTATAGAGAGTTAGCCAATACCTTCCTCTCCTCTGTGAATCCTTCCTTAATCAGAATTTGATTGATTTCTTGTAATTTACTTTCCACTTCTCTCTTGGCTTAAAAAATGTTTCCAAATTCATTTTGGTTCCATTCTTTGAGCCTTTTCTTGATATGTGTAAGGTGCTGATGTAGGATGAACATTTTTGTGCTCTGAGTGGGCATGTCTTCCACCCACCACCTTCTAATGTTATTGGAGAAGTTTGGATGAGTGAGCCAAGCATTTTCAAACCTAAAATTTTTGTTTCTTTGTGTTCTGATGAAAGAAGCATACAACTGAATAGGCCAATGATCTGAAGCCCCAAAAGGAAGAATCCATGCGGTCATGGAGTGACCCGATAGAAGTAGATCCTCTGAATCTATGAAGTAATCTAATTTCGAAGAAACTTGGGATGTTCCCCCTCTCTTGTTATTCCAAGTGAAGATGCCATTTATTGTCTCCATGATTACCAGTCTCATGTTATCTAAGAAGTTCTGGAATGTGAGTGAGTCTCACCCCAACATTCTACTTCCCACTTTTTTTTTTCTGAAAGTGATTTGATCATATTGAAGTCCCCCCGAAAATCTAATGATGCTTGGATGTCTTCCTCTTAGATCCTCCAGTGAGGTGAGTAGTCTTAGTTTATCCTCAAGCAATTGAGGACAATAGACATTTGTAGTCAAGTAACAATCTTTGTCCCCTAGATGTTGGATTATAATAGAGAGATGATTTCTAGATGCTTCTGCATTTTTGATCTCAATTTTTTTAGGATTCTAGATGGTAAGAATTCCCCCCGTTGTGTTGTTGCCTTTGACCGCCAAGTACTCATATTTTTTTAGCCATTTGCAGTGAAGTTCTCTTATCTTTTCTATTGAGCATTTGGTTTCCTGTATGAAAACCATATCTACTTTCTCTTCTTTTATTCTATTACTGAGATTTCTTTGCATTCTTTTGCTGCCTAGCCCCCTAATATTCTAGGTTGTGAGCTTCATAATGAGATGTTTCTGAAAGAGTAACTGGTAAGATCTTTCATCTTACCTGAGTTAATTAGGAGTTTCCCGCATTCTGATAGGACATTGTTGTGTCTTCTTCTTCCTCTTTCCTTGCCTGGAGTTTTGGTGGATCATCCTGGTGTGATCTCCATATATTTGTCCCCTTTATTCTCCTAGCTATGGTAGTTTTGTTTGACTCCAGCGGCCTTTTTTTGGGATCTGCTGAGGTAAATTTATTGCACTCTATCAAACTTCTCTTGAAGCAGAGAGTCAATCCCTTTGTTAGTGCCCTGTTCTAGAAACTGCTAAAGTTCTAGGTTCTCCCTCTCAAGGATCTCATGAAGGTCTTGATCTTCCATTCCTACTTCGCTGGGGGTCATATCCTGGTCTTCTCCAAGTCCTGTGTTGTTTAGGTGGTCTTCCTTCCTCTCTTTGTCATCCTGTATTATGTCCATGTTGTCTTCTCTTTCCCTTTCTATTGAGGTGTTCCCCATATCTTTACTCTGTTAATTTTCTTTCCCCTCGTCTTCTATAATCTCAAAACTATTGTGACTTGGTAGGTTGTTCTTATTGGGTTTATTTTGGTGCTTCTTCCCCCCTCCTTTCCCCTTGCCTACCACTTTGGTGTAACCTTTAGGGTCTTTACCAATGTTGCCTTTCAGATTATTCTCTCTTTTGTTGAGTGGGCATTCTTTGAAGAGATGTCCATGATCATGACATTTGTAGCATCTGAACGGGATGTGTTCAAAGTCAACTACCTTAACCCATTCCTCATCATAAACTTCCAGGATGACCTCATCCGGGAGTGCTCCCGGTAAGTTCATTTCAATGCATATGCACGTGAAGGATGTGTATTTACCACGCAGAGTAGCCTCCGATATTTTTATAAAATGTCCTAGTTTATTGCCTATATCTTTTAATGATTCCAGTAGCCAGTAATCTAAGGGTAAGGAATATAGTCTAATCCATATCAAGACTGAAGTGAATGTTTCTCACTCTGGCATAAATTTCATCATCCAAGGTTGCATGTAGAGACTTGCGACAACAAAGAAGTAGGGTCCTCCTTGGAATATTTTGTCTTTATCCTCCAAGTTCTTGAAAACCATAGTGAAGAAACCATTAGAACCCAAATGTATAGTTATATCTCCTTTCGGTTTACAGGTATTTCTTATCCAAGTGTATAGCACTTTCTCTATGGGCTAGATTCCCATGAACTTACATATGACTACACAGGTAGCCATGTGATCTTTGTGCTCCTACAGAGCCTGATCACTAAGCACCACCCATGGTTTAATAATATCCTTGGGCTTGTAGCGTCCCGTTGGAGTTCTTCTTTCCAACCTCTAACCTCTATCACTTGCTAACGCTTCTTCCTGAGCCTCCTCGTGGGTTCGCCTCTCGTCTTGGCGTCCGCGACCCTTCAACACTTGCGTCTCAGTGATTCTTGTCTCTTTCTCCATGGAGCTTTTCTGCTTTCTTCGACTTGTCCCTTTACCTTTTTTCAAGACCACATTAGCATTGGAGGGAGTGGAGCTCCCTCCTCCTAGTCCTTCCATGGTTACAGTTTGTTGATATCGCCCCCTGTTTCAAACCCTAGCTTTCGTGAACCATCCTCTACTTTTGTTCCATAAAACTAGCAATCAGGTTAACAATAAAATATCAATTAATCAATAGAAATTGAAATAATGTTAGAAATTAATAATAGCCCACATAAGAAAATATCATAAAAAATAATTAAACACAATTTAATAAAAGAAACCATGGAATTAAATAAAAATATCAATAAAATTAATAACCTAAATATATACAAATATATGATAAAATAAACAATAAAATTAAAAATACCAAAATATAGTCGAGAAGAAAATAATTTCTTTTTATTAATAAAAATAAATAACCAAAATACAATGGTTAACCAATATGAAATGTTGCTAAAATAATGTTGGTAATTAGAAATATCAAATGATATTTGCATTTAAAAATCTTCAATAATGTTGGTAATTGACACTATTAATAATAATACTACTTGTTAAAATGGAAAATATTATTATTCAAAAAAGACAATATAAACAAAATTAATTTAACAAAACATAAAACACTATAAATATAAAATATAAAATTTTAATATAATTACATGAAAACAATCTTAGAAAAAATGAAAAAAAACCAATATAAATACAAATAGTGATGAGTAAGTATAAGCATTGGAAAAAGTAAAGGCATTGAACAGAACATAAATTTTCACATCAACAAGAACTATTGTAAGTCAATAACAAGCATTTATGATACTTAATAAAGGTTGATTCTTAAAATCTCAGTCACAATGTGACAAAAAAGTGAGCTGAAATTTAAAACATTATAGGACAAATAACAACAATGCAAAATTGAGTAACATTGAAAGAAATAACAATAAGAATAACAACCAATTCCACAACAAAAATCAAGCCTTAATAGTCAACTAGAATGTAGTTATTTTATAGTAGCATCTTTGAAAACACAGTGAGAGCAGTGGCAAAAGCAACACCAATACAAATAAACACAATAATTATCATGATACTTCACACTTTGAAGCCATTCTCTTCTCGTTTTCCCCCCTGATTCTCTATGGTGCAGATGATATAAAGTTTGAACATGTGATTTCATTCTACTCAAAACACATATATGTTCATCGACAAAATTAGTATGGAAGCCATGTCTTCTATCAAACCTTGCGCAAATATAGGTAACAAAAGTAATGGCTTTCCCAATAGAATTAATTTCTTTGATGTAATGTTTACCATCATTATTCTCCATATCTGTGAATGATAGAAAAAATATATATTTAAAATCAATACATTAAAACAAAACAAATTAACAAAAACAAAACTATTTATTTATGATTTTGGTTATTTCATATTCAAACATAAATGTAGGAGGATTGAAAGAACGGGAGGAAAAATGAAAAAAACTACAATTCAATCAAGCAAACAACAATTTCTCCAAAATAGCCAATTTACTTACTTCAATAATGAACAACTGTATTGAAACCAAGAAAAAGAAAAACAAACAACTCATGAAGGTGCATAAAAGAAATTTCAAAAAATACTAACAACTAATGATAAGTAATCTTCATTTTTCTTAAATACATGCAGAAAAAAAAAATGAAAGAAATTTTAAAAAGTCATGATTAGTAAAATGTGTTGAAGATAAATACCCCAAAAATGAAATTTACTTTAATCACTCCTCCTCTTTCTTTCTAAGTGTAACATATGCATTGTCTTCCGTTTTCGCATAATGTTGAAAATAAAAAGGCAGTGAATTTCATAAACCATCTATTTATTTCACTCTCAATATAGTTGTAAACATGAGACCCTACCTCTCTCTATATAAAATATCTAATATGGCTCGTTGTAAAGTCATCCCCTATGATTTATGTATTGTCAATGCACATGCCATTGTCAAAGGAATTTGTCTCAAATTTCCCCTAAGAACAGGTAGAATCAGTAGAAGAATTGGATAGTACTTATGAAATTGAACACCATAATACTTTTAAAACATAACTGTAACAAATTCTGGAAGTTATGGTGGCTTCGAACTAGGCGCAAAGAAAATATTTTCAATATATCTGACTACACCATTAACCAGACTAGCTTCAACCCACAAATTACATGTTAACATCACACACTCTGCATGACATAGTATCACCTCATGCTCCGACATATCATCATTACTATCACTTATTTTTGTTCTTCTATTGCTTTGTGCAACACATCTGGCAATAGGAAAATTTAATGCTTTAAGCATTTTCTGATTGTGCAAATTGAAAAGATTATTTGTCTCAAATAAATGAACAAAAGAATCAAACAAACTCATTTCCTGTCGATCCAAGAAACTTTAAACAAGCGTCATAAGAAGATCCCAGTCATCAGGAAAAGGTTATGCATTTCTAATGTTAGATAAAATATTACGAAAATATGCTTTTCTTGGATCATCTCCTTCCTACCTAAACATTTTGTCGAGATCCACTACAATATTGAATATTTCCCATAAAGCTTTCCTAGTTGTTCTCCCTGCATACAAGGTACTATCCTTAACAAGAAGCAATTGTGCAAGGTTACCATCAAGAATGATGGACCTACCACCAAAATGATTGTCCTTGTTTCCAAGAAAGGCTTCTTGCAAACGAGAATCTATTCCCATGAATAGTGTTCTACCTATAAAGCTCATCTCATCAATCATTATATATCAAACATGCCTCATTTCTTCATGGGACACTACAAAATCCTGCTCACATAGTGGCTTCATATATTTTATAGGAATTTTTAAAGGTTAATGTAGTGTTTTCCCATGTATGTTAAAAGAAATAATACCAGTTGGAGCAAGCAATAAAAAAGGGCATTTTCCATTTTTTGATGAACTATAAAGACCATTAGAAATACACCCAATGGGAGAAGACTTCCTATTCCAGCGATACCTGAAATAATCATTTTCAAAGAATGCTCATTTTCACCATTAGCATAGTGTCAAAAAATAATTTCAAAAGTAGCTAAATGTTTTCATGATAGAGAGGAAGGTGACAAATATGTATCCCTAACGAACCCACAATTCAAAAAACCTAGACATTGCGCATATTTTACAAGATTCACCTTTTCTTCTAAAAAACTAATTTGAGACCAACATTTCCTGATAATTGTAATCAACATCAAAGTCCCTTCAACCAAGATTATTAAGCTCTAAAATGTTTACATAACTTCAAGGAACTAACCGTGAAAAAAATTGCCACCCTTCAAAATCTCAATCAAAATTTTCATCACCTATAAGAGGCTCCACAACCTCTTCATCAACTTCATTTGGAAAAAGGAATCAATGAACATGCCACGCACAATATCTCCAATTCCTCTAATTCTCAATAACAATTTCATTAAACAACCCAATATCTAAACCAACATCATAAAACGGCTTGTATAAAATCAACTCACTCCAACAGAACATTTGAAACTCTCCGACCCCTCATATGGAACACAATAAAATCATTGCTAAACATGAATGATATCATGCTTACCAGGGCCCTCCACTGGTGCTTCTTACATTTCTCCTCAAAACTCCACAATCTTGTTGCTTCTATCAAGCATAAATGTTCCAAGAAAATAGACTGGCTTTGATAAAACTCAATGAAATTGTTTTCACACAAAACTTCATCAGAATGTAGCAAAATCACAATGACAGGCATCTTTAGCAACAAATGACACGTCCCTTGAGCTCCAACATCATGCTTAACAAGCGTCTCAATAAGGAACCTTCTATGCAAAGATAATACAAGATCCTCAGACCCATTGCCACTAACAACTCTAGAAAACATTTGATGATAAATGTCTAATCTTCTCTCTGCCTTTAAAACGTTTTTTGAAATATACTTCAAAACCTAATGTTGAGAAACAACTCGATAACAATCAACATTTTCTCACCACATTGTTAAAACATCAACATTGAAAACATTTAAATGCTCATCGCTTCATGTTGGTTCATAAATTTTTCTCCCATTTCATCTATGAAAAATGTCGACTCTGCATGAACCTCCCATGGTGCATTATAGTGATATGAAATAACAAAACCTTTTTTACGTAAATAAAAATCAATGTTCCATTTTGTATGCCTTTGCACATTGTTAACTAAATGCTCATAATGTTCTTCGGGATTGCAAGAAAAAAATTGTTTAGTATTCAAAACACATGGATCCTCATTTAAAGCTCAATGAATCATCACATTACGATGATGTATGTCACCCACATTCCATGCTGTAACATATTTGTCAAAGTACCACTTTGCTCCACCAACAATGGTCGGTTTGGACCAATCCAATGTTTCCACATTTGGTGCTTCAGGAAACCACAAAAAAACATGGATGTGGGCAGAACATCTATGCTTCCACTCATACCTAACAAGATTAAAAACATGTAATAAAGATATAAAAAATAAATCATAAAAATACACATTTTCCTTCAAATCATTATAAAATTATCAAAAGGGAAAGAGAACAAACCTATAACAAAGATCTTTAGCACCAAGATATTTCTGCAACAATATGACGAAAGATAATGAATTTTTGGTGCATGTACATAAAAACTCTATGCGGGTACCAAATAACATTTTCAATCTTTATAGCATGCTCCATTTGTTGATGACAATCTGTGGTTTAAGGTATAACACTATGCAAATCATACCACTTTGTGTCAACTGCACTCATTGTAAAAAACAAAGTAGGGAAACCCAATTGGTTAATCATATTAGCTAACTTCAAAACAACACTTTGTCCAATAATATATCATACCCCTAAGACAAGATCCAAAATGTATTAATTTCTTTGCTATCTTATCATTTGGAAAATGAAAAAGTGATTGACACAACTCCCGAACAATTGCAGGCACACTTTCATGAATATGTCTCTTAAAAAAAATGAAGTTGTTCCATGACTATGATGTCGCATAATCATATTCAATAGAAAATATTGAAACTCATGATGGTTTCCAAATATTTAAACATAAAATCTTGATATATTCAAACCATATTTATGCATCTAAACATTGCAAATGCGACGAATACAACCAGTCAGCGTCACCTATAGGAAATAAAGTGGGGAATTCCATAACTAGTAGTCATTCAGTATTATATTCATTAATGGGAAATGTACCAATATGTGACCAATCTATGGCTTCAACAGATGTGTTATTTGCATTGACAATAAATATTCTGATTCGATGAACTTCCCTGGATTCATTAGGCAAGCGAGAAGTAAAGGATGACTGGTGACCACACAAACAATTAGGCCCATATGTTTCAATCCCAACATCTATCTTAGGTATATCATCAACATGACTATCAACATATTGCAACCTTTTAGAAACATTAGTAGGTATTTCTAGGAGAGAAGCAACTGAATCCATGTCAATTTCCATATTCTTGTAGTACTTTTCCATTTCAATTTTATAGTCCAATGCATCCATCATACGTTGTCTCTTCACATAGCATTCATAGTATTCATATTGAACACCTCTCCTTCTTATAATAAGAAAATATAGTTCTTCAACACGTCACAAAAGCTTCTTCGCAATTAAAGAAATATCTTATCGAAAACATATCGTGTGGCCACTATATTTATATTGACCACCATGATCATGCATCACTTGCAATATTGGATTTACTCGCGTTATCAGCAACTCTTCAACTTGTGCCAAAAGTTTTAAAACCTCAGGCTGCTAAACCTGGATCCATGTTTTTCAATTGAGAAAAGTGATGAGCACCTTTCTCACAATTACATCTTTTACAAATGAGGCCATCATGCAATCCCACAATTTGTATACCAAGATAGCATTCTCTACATACTTGACACATATGCAGAGAAGACAATTATCAATCCTTGACCAAATTTTTTTATGCACATCAACCATTTCTTCACTAAAATGATAGCTAACACTTTCATTTTCTCTATGGAACACCATTCCAGGTTGTCGATGATGTGAAACAACACGTCCAACTTGAGTATTGGTTTTATAATTTCTTTCCATAATAGAATAAGAAATCATTCTTCTACATTCATTACACACCAAATTCTACTTCAAACAAAGAAAATAACATCTGTAAGAACAAAATATGTACAAAAGAAATAAAATTGTTAATGAATTTATTTTTTTTTACGTTTTTCTCATTGTTGCATCGTCCATGTGGCATTCGTTGAACTGATATTGGTTGCGTTGATTGCAAATTTGTTTGTCAAGCACTATTTACTTGAACATAATTATACGAAGAAACATCAACGAACAAATCCGTAAGAGAATATCATTTAATATTGAGAAGCACTAAATCTTCTAAAATAAACATGCATTACGAACCTATGCTTTGCCAAGAAGGGTCGTCACATTTGATGGCTTTAATAATATTCTGTATAGAGTTGCATCGACAAATATTGATTCCAAACATTCCAATAGACCAATCGAAATGATCAACCATTCTAGTAAGCATATTATTATCACCAAAAATATCATACGCAACAACTTATTCCTTGGTTCATCATATGTTTCATCATTTCTTGAAGTTTGACAACTTGGTCGTTGATCGTCTCATTGAGGAAGAAATAAAGGTTCGACTACTAATGGTTCTATTTCATAGTCAATATTTATTTTGACACTATTATGGAAGAAAAGAATGGAAAATAGTACAATACTAAAAACTTTAGATGCACAAGAAAACAAATATGCAAAAGAAAAAGAACTTGAACATGCTACATTGTTGCAAAAACACCTTACATAAAGATTCATCAAGGGTAACAATATTAGCAATATAGCTTCTACCAAGAAACGACTAACCCTTTTCGCGAACAGAGTCTCCCAATTGTTCAACCATTCAAGGAAATTCTTCATTCCTATAGTTCTCATCAACTCCACAAACTGTACTTATGTCATTGTTTTCACAGAGAATATCATTGACATTCATATGAACACTCTCTTTTGAAACATATTGTTCCCAAAAAAAACAAAAGTTAGTAAACCTTAAAAAAAATAACTTCTTTTAGATCATAAACATCCAAGAAAACGGCTATCTAAACAAAATTGTCACTACAGAAAACCTCTCCTCTTTTCATACTTATGATTTACAGGTCCTCCTTCTACATCATTTTCTAAGGGTCTATTTTTTTGTTGACACACAACTCTTCTTCGTGCTTTAATCACTTCCTTATTCTAATTATACCAATATCATTGGTATTCATTTGATCATTGCCGTGTACTAGTAGAGCGAGGTCTTCTTGTGCCACTCTTGTTTTTCATTTCACTTAACATCTATATGATAAATTTAAAATCATTTGAAAATTTGTTTCACAATTTTGTTTGAGGTTGATACATAATCATCAATATTCAAAAAACTAAAACTAATAAAAGTGTAGAGAAGAAATATTTGTGAAATTATGTTTCCCACAAGAAAGTTCAAACACATGCAAACATGTTCCCCTTCAACATAGTTGATAAATCAACAAGTTCCAAAAAATAAAACAAAGAAATACAAACTGCATTACATTATGAAAAAACAAACATGTTGAAGCCTCAAATTCTGTTTATACTTTTCATTTTCAATCACATCATCAAAATTTGGTTAATATATCAGATTTTTTGCATAATCCACTAAGTCATTTATTTTAACTACACTACAGAGCAACTGAGCATAATGACCTTTTCTCCTACTATGCACAAACATAGGTAACCTACTCATTTAATATTTATATCTAAAGAGAAGGATTAAAGAAATGACCATCTGTGTCCCCAATCAACTTTAGAAAACTTGGAACACATGGAAACATGTTCCCCTTAAATATAATGGATGCAAGAACAACTTCTAGAAATTAAAATGAAACAAATACAAACCACATTCCATTATAAAAAGACAAGCATGTTCAACCCTCAAACACTAATTCAATACATCGATAGGTATTGTATCTATGTCAAGAATAGAATCTATATTTTGAATAACCAAAAATACATTTTCATTTTGAATGACACCATCAAAATATTCAACCAATTCTAGATACAGCAATAAGGCTATGTTCTTAATATAACTTCAAAACAAGAATTACAATGATGTTCAAAAAAATATCAAAAGACATTAAACATACATATAGTGTTAAGTAATATGAAAGAAAACATGATAATCCCTCAAATGCTAATTGAATACATCCACAAGTAGTGGAGGTATGTCAACAATACAATCTGCATTAGGAATAAGTGAAAAAATATTTCCATTTTCAATGACATCATCAAAATCCTTAAATGTTTGTAGATAGAAGTGTGATGCTTCAAGCACAGACAATCCATCAACAATTGTTTTTTTGCACAATCCAATCACTAAATCATACAAATTTAACTGCAGTCCAAAACAACTTAGCATAAGCACTTTTTCTCCAACTATGTGCAAAGGTAGGTAACTTGCACATTTACTATTTATATCAAAAGAAACAAATTCAAGGAACGACCATCTGTGTCCCTAATCATCTTCCAAATATTCCAAACTTTTCTCTCCTGACACTTTACCAAATTCAAAATTCTCTATCTATTGAAGTGACCATACTCACGTGCGACCATTATTAACAAGACAAAAAATTTAATTCCTATATAATCCTAATGACATACATTGTATGTCAGCAATAAGAACAAATAAATAATCCCAATTATTTGTCTTCAATTCCAACCAATAGATAGTGTAACCATAAGTAGGGTAATCTTCATAATCTATGTCTAGATATACCCACTAAAACTTTTACTTAAACAAGATAGCCTCCTTTGGTGGACTTAGACCACCGTATCGAAGCTTTGTCCTCTTCCAAACATTGTCAACACTACTCGAAACTAGAAAATGTGAGTTCATGTTGCTACAAATATGTTTCAAAAACACCCATCCATAAAATTTTCCTGGGGTGAATTTTGAAATAAAGAGAAGAATTCTCACTCCCCAACACCGAGAAGTCTAACATTTCTAAATGTCTTTGTAAAAGGGTTTACAATGAAATCATTTTTTGTATGCAAATGAATTCCAGGCATGCTTAACAAAATCATTGATCCTCTAATACATTCAATTATGTATGCAGAGTGAAGAAAAGGGAAAACCATAGTAGACAAGCGACCACCATTGTTAAGGTATGATGCTACAAACAAATCATAGTGGAAGCAAGAAGAGAAATAAATAAATTCTAACTCTTTCTCATGTCATCAATCAGAAGCAACAAGGAAAAGCGAGTTTTCCAAAAGAAGACACCATTCTCTACAAACCCACTTAAATTTCATCAAGATGGACAAAGGAACCCATTGAAATAGACGCTCAATAATCTCAAAGGGAAGAAATTATCAAATAGAAGAATTTGTACCAAAAGAAACAACCTTTGCTAGAAACAAGAAAATTTCCCTTGTCTACTGCAAAGAAGAAACAATAACATATCAATCACAATAGCAACAACTTTCATTCATTTCCTTATGTACTGCAAAGAAAAAATAAAAACACATCAGTCACAATAGAAACAACATTCATTCATTATTCGATTAAGAAAACAATCCATTTTCATCATTACTTCATTTTTCTACACTTCAATATTAGTCTAACCATTTTAAATACCGAAACTTAAAGCTCCATAATTAAAAAAGAAACACATTGTACTAAAATTTTCAAATTCATGTAACAACCACTAAAATTTAACATTCAAAATTTTAACAAAATTAGGCACTAAAATTTAAAATTCATAAAAGTTCAAATTAAAAACGATAACATTTTAAATTCTTGTCACCTACTAAAAAACTTAAATTCGTGCCAATTGCCTCCCCACCCACCATTTTCCTAGGGATTTTAGATTATTCCAATTCTTATAAGTTCGTCCATGTTCACACTATTCCAATTCTAATAAGTTCATCATCATTATTATTATATATAAGAAAATTTAATTTATCAAAATGCTCCATTAATTTTAATAAATTTCAAAAATTAAATTTGTGGCAATTTATGTGACAACAATTCACATGTAATGGAATCCAAGGGAAGCCACGAAATACAGAAAGGCATCAAAACAAGTTGGTCTACAACAGAGCCATGTACAAATTTGTGTCATTAAAACCCAAATTTTTTTATTGAATTTCATCATCAAATAAGAAAAAACTGACTGAGAAGTATGGTGTTTTCTTGAGTAACTAAAAATATATTTATTGATGCAATATTGAAGTGAAAAAAATAGATTATGGCCTTCAAATTAATTAAAATAGAAAACTTTTAAAAAATAACAAACTAATCATATTTCATATTCAATCCTAATTCCAATCCCATTACTATGGATTACACTACTCAAGTTACACACTTAACTTTGCACATCTAGACTACTTTAGAACAAAAATATACAACCAATTTTTTTTTATCAAATTAAATGCAAGCTAAATCAAGTTCATCTTTCTTTCTTTAGTTTTATTCATTGATCAAATTAAATCCAAGCTAAATCAACTTCAATTTTTTTCCTTTCCATTTATTTGAGCCTTCAAACCATTATAACTAAACTCTCCAATCAAACATTATAATAATATAAATATAAATTAATTATAATTTATTTAATATTTATTTATATAAAATGAAATTATTAGTTTATTCTCAAAATTATTATGGTATTTTTAAGGTAATTTTTACGAAATTAAAATAATATTTTTAAATTTAATATAAAGAAATACTTTTAAAAAGTAACTCTAAGAACATAATTGAGGAAGAATAAAAAATGAATTCCAAATTCCCATTAAGTTACCTTATAAAAAATCCCTTAGACACATGAACTTCTTTTTAAAATGATATTTTTGAATGATATTTTTTTTTTATGATTTTTTTTCATATATTTTTTTGGATATTTTAATACGGAAATACTAGGTTAAATGTATAGAAAAATATATAAAAATATATAAGAGTTTTAATAATATAATTAAATCTAATAAAATCATATAATTAATTTAAAAATGGTAATTATAAATGTCCATTTAAATTATTTGAAGTGTAATGTATGGTCATATGGATTTTCTTACTAAAGCTTTCGGTGGTATTATGGCCTCGGAGTTAATGTTAAACACCTTTACATACATTTACTATTACATATCAATTTTATAAAGTGAATCTTGAGGCAATGTGAAACTTCTCGAACTTTTGTTGGCCGTTGACACATGGGCCTTAGTTTGTTGTTGATCTGATATCGATTGGATGGATCTGATGAATGGGAAGATGGTTAGGGTATTAACCCCTCCCAAAACTTCGGTTGGAGTTTCATTTGTCATTGCGCCACGATGAAGATGAGGCAAATCTTCTTTGCAATTTCTTGTCATCAGTCACCTGTGACTCTAACTTCTGGAACCTTTTCTCTTCACTCAGCAATAGGTAAGCATTCCTTACGAATGGTTGTCAAGCACTTGAGGGTTTATTTTCCTTCTAAAGTCCTCTCTGGGCCTATTTATTCCTGCACAAGTTTTGAGACTTCAGTGCTAGCACAGGTACTGTGAAATTACTTGCCCATACTCAAATTACCATTGATTGATGAGAAAATTAGCAGGGTTTCCCATAGGTCACCGCTAGGTTAGATGTTATCTCTTCCTTTTCTAGGTAATTTACTTAAAGTTAGGGGATTTCTTTGAAACTAACTAATTTCATTGATGTCTTCCATTATATAACCATAACATGCTCTTCCTCTCGGTTGGTCATTGCAGGTATGTTGTATGATTAGGGTTTTGGTTTTATCAGTGTTTTGTACAAATTCAGGAACAAATTAACCATGGCATCTATTCCAAGTACTCTTGAAACAATGATGGTTTGACTTCCCCTTTGGATTTGTACTATATTCTCTCACCTCTATGGTTTTCAAACAAATGTGGACTCAAGTTTATGTTTTATGCAAAATTCCTGAGGGAATTTCGTCCTTAAGCCACACTGAAGTCTAAGTTTAATTGTATAAATTTCAAGTATACTTGTATGTATCAAACTTAGGTTTTCACTACCCAAAACCCTTATAATTTTAACTGAGGGTTTTATTATTCTGTCCACTTGACAGTTTATACTACTTTCCTAATTGTTGTGTGGTTGTAATGTTGTGTTTGGGTATGTTGTGAACTATACAAGTTCTTGTTGGAAATAATACTGACAGGGGGATGAATCAGTATTATCAAGTCAAATATTTTCTTTTTAAAACTCATATCATATACGCTCATTCAGTTAGTAAAAATCGCGTGTATACGCAGCTACAGATAAGGAAACCCGCGTATACCATGCAGACTTATAATTTAATTTATCTTACAAAGGTTGATCATTAATCTGTGTATCAGAATCAAATAGGCAGTACCAGAAATAGTGAAACAGAGCATAATACAATCACACACAAGAACACAAGATATAAGGAGGAGACCCAATGTGGGTGAAAACCCCCTACTGCAATTCGTCTCTATCCTCTTTTTACAATGTTTATGTACTGGTGCAGTCTTTACTAGTACGCAGGTTACTACCTGCAGAGAGCTACAACCCTCTCTCATTCTCCAGCTTTTCCTGGAAGGGAGCTACAACCCTGTTAGTTCTTGTACTAGCTAGGATACTTGTACGTAGGCTCCTACCTGCAGAAGGATACAACCTTCTCTTTTCTTTCAGGCACCACGTTTCATTAATTTTCAGACTAGATCCACAAATAAAATCAATCAAACATCAAGAATTTCTGCATAAACCAATCATCTTTCCATCAATCAAAACCAAATCAAAATAAACACTTCTCTTACAACTGTACCCAAATCACAATAACAGTAATCACACACCACTTCTGAACCTAGAACACTGCAACAATAAACAAAAGTAGCTAGAACATAAATCAAGAGATGTACGGTACCTCACTATTCAGAAACTTGCGTGCATATGCTTTTGTGTCAAGACCGACCTGCGTATACACTACTTTCACTTACAAAAGCAACGTGTATATGCATCTTCGCTTAACTCAACCTACGTATAGATCTATAAAGGATAATTCATTCTTTCAAACATTCAGACATTAGTTAACCCATATTATAAGATTTATAGATGAAGCGTGCACCACATATCACAAATCAAAATCATATAGAGATACCACTATTCTAGCATTAACATTTTGACCCATCAAGAGAACTTATCATTTTTCTTGCACTCAGATTCCTCCTTCATTCATATCCAAATCTGCACCATAACCCAATCACCAGTATTCCAGATCTAACATGATATCAAATGTTCAATCATTCAGATGATCTTTGCCCAATGATCTTCTTCCTCTTTTATAGTCTTGCCTTTCACAATACCACAACCCAAAACCATAACAAATCAATACCAAGGACCCAATACTTGGGATCAACACATTTGATAAGATACCAAGGTCCAAAACCATAGGTTCAAATACCAAGGGCAAAATACCATGGACCAAAATATGTTCTCCCACATGTACGCGCTTTCCCTTGCATGAAAGTGTGTGTATACACATACGTGACTTTGTAATGTCTAACCCACGTGTATATGTGGCTTCGTTAAGGTGAACCTGCGTATATATGATTTCCTTCATTCTGAGAGCCTAAAATGTGATCTGTCATCGGAGTGAGTTGCCATCAAGGACAACACCTATGCCATAGCACCAAACCTGCGCAATAATGCCAACAATATCCCCCTTTGGACTTGATGGCAACCCCAATATCCTCAAATTCATTCTCCCCCTTTATCATCAAGGAAAAACTATTGTGCTCCCACTGAGTACATGCTGAAATCTCTGCTCTGTTGTGTTGAACATGCTCCCCCTGACTGTAGGCAAGATCTGCAAAAAGATGTTCTTTAAAAAGAACCATGACTTACACATCATAAATGACCTTCCTATCACTAAAAGACTCTATACATACATCAATCACCCAACCAAGCGGGGATCATCCATCCAACCAAGTGGGGATACATCAGAAATTTACATATGACAACCAATTACATTACATCATTCATCCCAGGCATAGTGAGGAAACCAAAATAGGTCGTTACATGACCTTGATAAAAAGAAGATATAGATAACATAGAGACGAAATATCTAGAGCAAGACTATGAAAGTCATCAATAACTACTATCAGGAGCATCTATCAATCATTATTTAGATCAGCAACCATGTTCTCTTTCTGTTCTCCCTCTGCATGTGTTCCACCTGAAATCAACAACATATGTGAACTTGAACCAAAATCTTCTAAGGTAATGCCAACAATGCATCATTAGAAGATTATCTGCTCCCCCTGAACCTATGCCAGATGGTCTCTGTCAGACCCATATCAGAATATCTTCAACCAGAGTCTGTCCTTACTGATATCCTTCGAACCTCCATATACGCGACTCTATCTGCACAAACCGGTGTATGTGTGCAGATCCTCCTCATCCAACTCGCTTACAACAACTTTTCTCTGAAACAAACAAGTTTCAACAGCAGGATGAAGAATCAACTACTCCCAGCTTCTGTCTGAGGTATTCAAATGTTTCCCTGGGCAGTGGTTTGGTGAGTATATCAGCAACTTGTTCCTTAGAGGGAACATACTCCAACCTGACTTTTTGTTCCAGCACTTGTTCCCGAAGAAAATGATATTTGATAGGTATGTGCTAGTCTATGAATGCATGATTGGATTCTTTGAAATGTGGATTGCACTTGTATTATCACATAAGATGGAGATAGGTGGAGTACAAGTGATTTGATAATCCTGCAAGGTTTGCATCATCCAAAGAAGTTGGGTGCAACAAGATGCAATAGCCACATATTCTACTTCCGTTGTAGATAATGCAATATAACTTTGTTTCTTGTTGAACCAAGATACTAATATGGAACCCATAAAGAATGCACTGCCACTAGTGCTTTTTCTGTCATCCACGCTTCCAGCCCAATCTGCATCTGTATAAGCATGAAGAGTGAGATCCGCATCTCTAGGATACCATAGGCCATAGTTTTGAGTTCCTTGAAGATACTTGAAAATTCTCTCTACTGCCTGAAGATG
>APFE030086329.1:27731-57287 GCA_000404065.3 Pinus taeda
GATTAGAGGAGAATGCTGCACTTTGATAATCTCATCTAAAGTTTTAGATCCTTTAACAAATCTAAGATTAAGAGCTTTAGTTTTCTCAATCTCTTTTCTAAGTCCCACAATTTCACATTCTAACTTTTCATGATGTTTTTCACTTTCAGCAAGTTGGAGTTGTAGAGTTTCTATAATCACATTCTTCTCTTCTAAACAAATTTTGAGTCTAGATTCATAAAGACCTTCTTCATCTATAGCATCCAAGAAATCATCATCTTCAAAAACCATTAAAAGTCTATAATTATTATTACCTTGTTCTTCTTCATCATTGTTTCAAAGTTCGTCACTGTCTTCATGGGTGTAATAGCTTTGCTTATTTACGTTCTATTTTTTGTTCCATCTTACTGGTTCCTTACCTTTGTCAAACTTATCTTTATGAGGACACTTGGTAGCATAGTGACCGACTCTTCCACAAGCAAATCATTTGAAAGGTAACTTACCTCTGAATCTTCCAACACCCTGTTGAAGGTTCTTGAAAAAATTTGATTCTTCCTCTTCTTCTGACATATGTACTGACTCATGGTAATCTCCTCTGCCTTAAGCCTTGAATGCAGCTTCTCTCCTTTCTGATGGTCCTCTTTTCCTCATTTCGTAAACAGTTAGAATTATGTGCAGCTGTGACATAGTAAGGTTCCATAGATTCTCTTTTTCTTCTATTGTGGAAACTTTTGATCCAAACTTAGAGGACAAAGATCTTAGAACCTTTTCAACCACAACAGCCTCTTTTATTTATTCACCCAAGTTTTTCATACAATTGACAATCTCATCTATATGTAGGAAATAGTTAGCCACACTTTCATCATTGTGCATTCTGAGATTTTCATACTGAATTCTGAGGGTTTGAAGTTTTGCTCGTTTTACCTATTCATCTTCTTCATAGCTCAGAAAAATCTTGTCCCATATTTCTTTTATGGATTTATACTGCATAACCTTGATGAATTCTGATTGAGATAGACATCCTAATAGAGTATGGTCAACCTTTGTATTTGTTTCATATTGCTTCTTACCAGCCGGATCTGTAGGAGTTGCTGATGGAAAGTGTACCCTGTATCTATGATATCCCAGACTTCTGTACCAGGAGATTGAAGATAGGTTGTGACTCTTACCTTCCAATAGACAAAGTTAGTCCCATCAAAAATTGGTGGCTTGATTGATGCTTCTCTCTCATAGTTGCTCATGATGATAGGTCTTCCTTCAAGCGATCAAGCTTCTTCCTAAAGACCTGCTCTAATATCAATTGTTGGAAATAATACTGAGAGGAGGGGTGAATCAGTATTATCAAGTCAAATATTTTCTTTTTCAAACCCAGATCATATACGCTACTTCAGTTAGTAAAAACCGCGTATACATGCAATTACAGATAAGGAAACCTGCGTATATCACGTAGAATTATAATTTAATTTATCTTACAGAGGTTGATCATTAGTCTGTGTATCAGAATCAAATAGACAGTACCAGAAACAATGAAACAAAGCAAAAGACAATCACACACAATAACACAAGATATAAGGAGGAAACCTAATGTGGGCAAAAACCCCCTGCTACAATTCGTCTATATCTTCTTTTTAATCATAAACTTCTTTTTACAATTTTTTTGTACTGGTGTAGTCTTTACGAGTACGTAGGATGCTACCTGCAGAGCTCTATAGACGTCTCTCGTTCTCGAGCTTTTCCTGGAAGGGAGCTACAACCCCCTTAGTTCTTGTACTAGCTGGGATACTTGTACGTAGGCTCCTACCTACAGAAGGCTACAACCTTCTCTTTTCTTTGACAGACCATGTTTCATTAATTTTCAGACTGGATCCACAAATAACATCAATCAAACATCAAGAATTTCTGCACCAACCAATCACCTTTTCACCAATCAAAACTAAATCAAACGAAACACTTCTCTGACAACTGTACCCAGATCACAATAACAGTATACACACACTACTTCTGAACCTAGAACACTGTAGCAATAAACAGAAGCAGCTAGAACATATATCAAGAGATGTACGCTACTTCACTATTCAGAAACCTACGTGCATACGCTTCTATGTCAATACCGACCTGCATATATGCTACTTTCACTTGCAAAAGCAACATGTATATGTGCCTTCGCTTCACTGAACCTACGTATAGACCTATAAAGGATAATTCATTCTTTCAAACATTTAGACATTAGTTAACCCAGATTATGAGATTTATAGATCAAGCGTGCGCCACATATCATAGATCAAAATCATATAGAGATACCACTATTCAAGCCTTAATATTTTGACCCATCAAGAGAACTTATCCTTTTTCTTGCGCTCAGGTTCCTCCTTCATTCAGATCCAGATCTGCAACATAACCCAATCACCAGTATTCCAGATCTAGCATGATATCAAATATTTAATCATTGAGATGATCTTTGCCCAATGATCTTCTTCCTCTTTTATAGTCTTTCCTTTCACAATACCACGACCCAAAACCATAAAAAATCAATACCAAGGACCGAATACTTGGGATCAACACATTAGATGAGATACCAAGGTCCAAAACCATAGTTTCCAATACCAAGGACAAAATACCATGGACCAAAAATAAGTTCTCCCACATGTACGCGCTTTCCCTTGCATGAAAGTGCGTGTATACGCATACGCAACTTTGGAATGTCTAACCCATGTGTATACGTGGCTTCGTTAAGGTGAACCTACGTATATATGATTTCCTTCATTCTGAGAGCCCGAAATTTGATCTGTCATCAAAGTGAGTTGCCATCAAGGACACCACCTGTGCCATAGCGCCAAACCTGTGCAATAATGCCAACAATTCTATTCTAAGTTTCATCTTTCACCGTTGCATGGGTTCTAAAATTCATTTGTGGTTGATCATGTCCACCTTTCTGGAATTTTCTTATATATTCATATACATTGGTAAAAAGACTTTATTTTATGATTTCTTTTGTCATATTTTTTTGTTGTTGTGATAATCACATTATTGTAAATAATCTCATTATGTAACAACCCTGAATTAAAACACACATTTAATTAGATCAATTATGTGATTTACAATAAAGACACCTCTATTCAACTAATTGGCATATAATTTTTGGGAAATAAGAGCAAAGACAACTTACCTGTAGCGATGATATTCATTACTTGTAAATTCGGAGTTGAACACTGTAATCATCACTATCCACAAAAAAGTTTTGGGGACGACTCTCCACCCAACCATAGGCTCAATTGCACAAAATCTTGCTACAACTGGCCACCCCTGAGCCCTTAATCAACGTACTACTACTAGGGAATCCTTTGTCTCACAACACTATTCTCCCAAGAGAATGGATGATGGAATCACAGAATGATAAAATGCCTCTCATCTTCCTCGCCATCTATTAAATAGAGCAAACATTGGAAGGGGAACCACATGCATGCACTCCATGTGTCAACATGCAACTTTCTTCCTTTCTTGTTTTATTTCTTTCGTTTTTAATTTTTGATAGCTTTACTGATTTATACTATTTTTCTGTTTATTTTTATTTATAGTTATTTAAAGCTTTAGTATTGCTATTTAATTATTTTATTATTATTTTATTATTTATTTACTATTACTATTTTTTATTTTTTATTTAATTTTCTTGATTTAATATTATATTATATTATATTATTATTTTATTTTATTATTTATTTATTATTTATTATTTTTTTTTATTATTTATTATTTATTATTAAAACGATGTTACATACTCCCCCACTTTAAGGAACCTCGTCCCGAAGTTAAGTTGAATTATTTAACATGTTATTTTGCTATTTATTACTTCATTTTTGCTAACACCCTCTACTGAACTAGTATAACTAGCAGGCATCGAAAGTTTCACAAAATCCGCAAAATCCCAAGGAATCTCTGTCCTTTTTCCCACTTTTGAAACCAGGCATAAGCCTCCTTGGTCTATATCCTAGTCCAAGGCTGGCCCCAAGGCTCGTGCCTTACTCAAACCTCATATACCCCAAGGCAGGCATTCGTTACGGTGTTCAATGTCTCTGGGCATCTCGCAAGGTTGGCCCACTCCCTCCACAACTCACTAAGGCGCACAACCCCAGCGTCAAAGTCCTTACACTCCTACTAAACTTCAGCATCCCAATACAATACTAGGCACCTAGCCTTCAATATCAGGCACTTCGCCTCCTCAAGATAGTCCCATAGCCCTCAAGAGCTATCCAGCAAGAGTTATACAAGACAAAGGGACCGCTGGCATATGTAGTGTTGATTGACTTTGTCCCCAACCCATATGGTGTTACTTATTCTCCCTCGCATGTATGGGCTCTTACAAGATCATCAAATAAATTAGCCCTCTCGACCCATTTTTGATTTCTTGTCAATCACCACATCTCAACATGTAACCAATGCATTAGCTATACCATCATAGTATCGTAGAAAATAATCCACATGCCAAGTATTGTACGTCATCATGAAAACATTCATCATTGTTAATCGCAAAATTATGAATAATAATGAATTGCATGTTCATGCATGTCATAAATTTGTACGCAACTATGACATGCTTCACCTCATCAAATACCGTCATAAGTTATAATATCAACATATCTACATCAAAGACACATCATCACAGAATAAATGAAGCACATGTCAATATACATCATATCATAACATCATGATCCCTATGCATATCATATCCATCTTGAGCATACAACATCATTGTCATAACAAATAAATGAATGAATAAGCACCACATATGCATCATTAATCTCTCATTAGAACTATATCCATTTACCACATACCATAAAACATTATTAATATGAGAATCCTCTCAATACTTATAAAATATAGAGCAATAAAAAAATACAAACATTCTTATCATGGTTTGTTTAGAAAAATCAATGTCATTTACTTGTATGAACAATGAATACCAATGATGAAATAAGATTATTCAACATTCATCTAGGATCTACATTGTTTCATAAATACTATTAGTGTCATGCTTTAATCAAGATACCAATTGCTTTGCAATAATCGTTTCATGTTCTCTCAACTAGGAAGTTAGCTATTTCTACAATAGGTAGAGTCATTTAAGTATATCTTTGAGCTTCATCATCTTTAGCCTTAATCTCTAGTAATGTATTCTTCTTTCCCCAAAGAAATTTAATGAAATTCATCATTGAGTTATTACTCACTGTACAATTATTCTTTGAATGCTCAATATCAAAATTAAAATATCCATGATCACTATATATATATATAATATATATATATATATATATATATATATATATATATATATATCTATATATATATATAATATATATATATATATATATATATATTTTATCCATTATAGTATTATTCTTCTCAATGGGACACAATCACTAGGTCATCATTGTTGAAGTATTTTTTAATGCTCATTTTCACAAGGGAGGGTTGATCCTTGGTAAATTATCCTTCACTCAGCGAAAGTAAATAATCATTCTTCCTCTGTTTGAGAAGCAACGTTCTTAGAGCAATGCACCCAATAAGCATTACTTACGTAATAAGCCACTATAACTCAATGCTTACTCTCAATCCATTATACATACTCAATCATTCACTCTGTATACTATAAAATTGTCATAAGTTGTTTGCCTTATTATAACTTTCTTTTTCAAAATTGAATAAGTAATGAGATATAATTCAATCCTTGCATTACTTTCAATTAAAAATGTCACTAATATAAAAACAACTTCATCATTTAAAGTGCATATCAACACACACATCAGCTAATTAAAAAAAACAAGATCTTTCATATTTCACATATTTTTTTTTAATATATATTTTCAATTTAATATGACTTTATCATAAAATAAACATATATAAAAAAATATACATTTCCTGTACATACTAATAAATACAAGCCTTCCTATTATCACTTACTCAATTTATTTAATTAAAAGGACTAAACATTTAAAAACAATATTTTACCGTTGTTTTTGGTTTTTTTGTTTTTTGTTTTTTGATTTTAAACCCACTTCCAACTTGTACCATCACAATTTAAATATTTAATTGTAAATTTCCCTAACCATACTCAATCAATTATGTTAAAAAATCCAAAATTTGTTCTTCATAATCCTTGTTTTAAAAAGCATCATATCTTCCATAATAGTTATATTTTCAGTTTGTTCTACACAATTATGGGAAAACTCTTTGTCTATTTGTTTAATCTCAAGGATTTTGCCTATTTGTTTAATCTAATCCTTGAGATCTCATGTTAGTTAGGTAGTTAATGCGGCCTAACATTTCATTAAAAAAAACCGTTTATTTAGAGAACTATATGAGCTTAACATTGAATGAATCTAGGTTTCTACTAGACTTACATGTGAGAATGACTTCACTTTTAGTTCTCATGTGTATAACCTTGAGTCAAGTACTAATGTAAACATAAATGAAACATGGCTCGAGAGATTGACATGTTTTTATTGTGCACATAAATTTAATGAACATGCATTTTGAAAGTATACATCTGATTAAGTTCTGCGCATGTATTTTTGGAAAAACCCCTTTTTTGTGAGCCTGGTTGAGTGCCCGTTGAGTGGTATATAAGTATGGTTGATTGGATTTATATAATGTCTTTTTAAAACCTAAAAGCTATGAAAAGGAACATGTGTAAATGTAAGTATTTTCACCAAAACAATTGGTTGGAATGGAACCGAAAAATATCAATTATTGAGAATTTTTACTCAACTTGGATAATACAATTGGAGACCAATGGACTTGATGGGGTGCTGCAAGTTATTTATTTGGGATTAATAACTGAACATCTTTAACCTGAAACCCATATTGGGGATTAATAACTGAACATCTTTAAGCTGAAACCCATTAAAATCCTGAGCAATATCTATTAAAAATTAACCAACCAATAAATTGGTCACGATTTCAAAATCCAAAACCCAAGCCACTTGTTAAACATAGCCAAAATTTCAATTATCAGCCATGAACAAAATTACTAAATCAATTGCATGAACATAACTGCAATACTTTTCGATACGTATTTCGAACAAACGCAGCAGAAATTAATCTCGTAAAACCCTACATTTCAAAGTAAAACCCTAAGTACATTTTTTTTTTTTTATCAACCTGACTAGCAGAGGAAATATAGATTTCAGGTCTGCGATCACCTATGATACTATCTACTTGGGAGGAGACAGTATCAAATTTGAAGGCGCAAAAACCTTTTTACATGCATGTCTCATGCCATCTATGAAGTTATATCATAAGGTTTCATTTCTTATTTTTAAATATATATTCCAGTGCATAAGTGTATGCATGCAATTAAAAATTAGTACACTAAAAAATATTAATGGGATGAAAGATAGAAGTAATTTTGGTCTTTATATGAACTAGAAGTTGAAGTTGGGTTGGGAATTTGAGCTTTGTTTCGCTAGTAAAATTAATCATATGTTTAATAAGGTATTAGATGTTAGCTAAAGAAGAGTTTTATATATTTTGTTATTGATTAAGTGGATAAAATAGTGCCAAATTCACAAGCAATTATATTCAATTATAACAAACTTGAAGTAATTTGCAACTTAAATACAAATATAAATAACATATAATTATACAAGGGCTTATAGGTTTCAAGAGTTGGATTGAACACAAAATATAAAATTTAGATACTAGATCATTTTTTTTAACATTAAAATGCCCATAAGCCCTAAGGGTTGAGCCTAAGCTCTGATACCATATGTAACAACCCTGAATTAAAACATGCAATTAATTAGATTAACACGCAATTTATCAACTAATTAACATCAACGTCAAAAATATGAGTAGAGACAACTTACGTGTGGGAATGATGTCTCTCACTTGTGATTTCAGGGTTGAACGCTAGTTGAATTCTACTAATTGCAACAAAGTCTTGGGGACGACTCTCCACCCAACCGTAGGTTCAATTGCACAAAATCTTGCTATAATTGGCCACCCCCGAGCTCTCAATCAACGTACTACTGCCAGAGAATCCTTTGTCTCACAATACTATTCTGCTAAGAGAATGGATGATGGAATCATAAAATAATGAAATGCCTCTCATCTTCCTCACCATCTATTAAATAGAGCAAACATTGGAAGGGGAACCATATGCACACACTCCATGTGTGAACATGCAACTTTACTGCTTTCTTGTTTATTTATTTTGTTTTTAATTTTTGATAAATTTATTAATTTTCACTGCTTTCTTGTTTTATTTGTTTTGTTTTTAATTTTTGATCGCTTTACTGATTTTTACTATTTTTCTGTTTATTTTTTATTTTTATTTATTTAGAGCTTTAGAATTGTTATTTATTATTTTATTATTATTTATTACTATTATTATTTTTATTTATTTGTTTATTATTTTATTTTCTTGTATTTAATATTATATATTATTTATTATTATTATTATTTATTATTAAGGGACAATACACATTAATATAAATATTTTTTTGTTTTTTTTTTTACTATACTTAATAAAAGTGAAATTCTACCTTAGTTATGCCCTGTAGGTTACCCATAAAGTCTTTGTAGATTCATTCTATAGTATGAAACACTCATAACCCATCTAAGGCTTCTGCTAAACATTAGTAGGAGCCTAACAATAAGGAACTCAAGTTTTCACAGATCATGTCAACTCATCTTACTTGATTTTTCTTGTTTCTATTTGGGTTGTGTCCATAATCGTTCGATAGTTGCTCGTAAGCTAGCTAAGGATTTTGCTAAACACTAATTAGAGCCTAACAATAATGAACTCGAGCCCTCACACCTAGTGTGAGGTCAAGTTACCTGATCTTTGTTATTTCTTGTTGGGTTCTAATGGAGCCAGTTACTTGGTAATGATGACTTCCACAGCTATTTGTAGTGAGATTGTGTCCATAGCTATTCAATATCTTCTCGTAATCCAACTAAGCATTCTGCTAAACCCTAGTTGGAGCCTAACAATAAGGAAATCGAGTTCTCACTCATCTTGTGAGGTCATCTTACCTATTTTTTCTTGTTTCTTGTTAGGTTCTAATGGAGCCAGTTACCTGCTAATGATAATGTCCATAGGTCTTTGTAGTGACAGTGTGTCCATAATTGCTCGATAGCTCCTCGTAAGCAAGCTAACGCTTTTGACAAACACTAGTTGGAGCCTAACAATAAGGAGCTTCAACTTTTCGCACTACAGTTCATATTCATTATATTTTTAATATGCTATGTACTCTTTCATTGCCTCCTCTACAATGTTTTCCTTCTACTTTATTCTCATTTTACAGAAATCCATAATTACAATTCACATTTAACAAAAAATCATAATATTTTCCTTTAACACACAAATTGCTAAAGTAGTTCTATAATGAATGTTCCTCTAAAGATGGGTAAGCTCTCTTACTCTCTTCAATCGTGAAGACCAGGGAACGTCTAGAACATAAAGCTAGGCAACATTTTCAACACCAAAGTCAGAAACCAACCTCTGCAACACAAGTCCAACGTCTCCACCAACAACCCTAGAACCAACCTCTCCAACGCAAGTAAAATGTCTCCACCAACAACTTTAGGAAGCGCAAGAAGACAATCAAACCAAAATAAAATTGCAGCAACATTTAATCATTCTATATTAATAATTTTATTTCATATTTAAATTATCATAAAAATAGTTAACCGATCATTAAACAGAAACATTTCTTTAATTTTTTAAAACACAAAACTAAATCCTCAACTAACCTAAACTGAGCAATACCTCACATTCTAAAAGGAGTAACTTCTCGCATAAAAAATAGTTATGCGAATTGATAAAGATGAGTACGTGATACATTTTTTTAAGTCGTTTAATGACTAATGAGTGCTTCAACAAGTAACGAGTGCAACTCAATCATTCACTACCTAGAACACTTATAATCTTAACAGAAGGTTTTGGTATTCCTAATCGTTGCGGGGTTGTAATTTTGGTTTTTGTATTTTTTTCGTATGTTTAAATGGATTAGCAAAAAACTATATAAAAATAATTATAAATATTTTAATACATATGATTAAAATCTAATAAAATCTATATAAATTAAATTAAAATTGTAATATATAAATGCGTATTTAAAATTATTTGAAGTGTAATGTATGGTCATATGGATTTTTATAATAAGGTTTTAGGTGGTATTACCGCTGAAAACTTTTTTTTAACTTAAGTAATTTAACTTTTACTATGTTTTTTATTTTTTTTATATATAAATGTGTATTTAAAATTATTTGAAGGATGCAATGTATGGGTGATATGGATTTTAATACTAACGTTTTTTTAACTTTAAGTAATTTAACTTTTACTATTTTTTTTAAGCTTTTGTAATACATAAATGTATATTTAAAATTATTTTAAGCGTGTAATGCATGGGTGATATGGATTTTAATACTAAGGTTTTCGGCGGTATTACTTGCAAACTTTTTTTTAACTTCAACTAATTTACTTTTACCATGTTTTTTACGTTTAACTTTAACAAGCTAGCGTACACTTGAAAAGTCAAATATATACCACGTGTTTTGTGCACACATTTTAAAAATATTTAAATAATTCAACTCAAAATCGCATCGACTAATTTGAGCCCTTGATTTCACACTCAGGTCCCCATAAAATCTGCCGGTCGATTATTAAGGAAATGGAAAAGTCGACAAACCTAGTTGCACCCAAAGTTGAAATATATACATCTATCAACAAAAGTATCAAATAATTTATTTTTTATCATAAAAAGTTGTTTTTTTTAACTTATATTTAATTTCGTGAATTGTGAGGAGCTTATTTCTTTTTCCTTTTCCGTGAGGCATGAAATTTTTTTACTTATATTAAGAGGGCGAAAACATAATTTATATAAGAGTCTCTATTATTTAAATAATTAAATAGAAATAAAAATAAATGAAAATTATCATTGGACTCTAATTTATAGAATAATCATTTTTATCTTATTAGATTATTTACTATGATTTTAAAGCATACTTTGAGTCTTATGCAACTATTATTTTTTTATGAATATATGTGACATAGAAATAAACAAAGTCAAATTAAAACTCATTTACTATGATTTAAAAGCATATTTTGATACTTAAAAAACCATTAAAATTTTATTGATATTCTTGATTAAAATTTTATGAATAGTCATGATTTTAGAAATAAATAAATTTAAATTAAGAGTAGAAATTTTTTTGGGGTAAGTTATGAGAGACATATGAAATATTTGTTTTATAATCCTAGTCCCTAGTATGAGACTAGAGAGGCTAATTATTTTGATAATTAAATAAATAAATAAAATTATGATTTAGCTCTAGTTATACATAATCATCTTTACCTTATTAGATTATTCATTATGATTTTAAAGCATATATTTTTATGAATAAATATGACTTGATGAATAAATAAAGTTAAATTAATTCACAAGGGCAATTTATACTTTTCCTCTTTAGACCTCTCCTCTTCTTTGGCTACAAATTTCCCATTGAACAACTTGGTAGCTTCATAGTCAGGAACAACTTGCACACACTAAATGTTCATTAATATCAACTCAAATAAAAATAAATGAATCATTGAGGAAACAAAAATGTCTACCAAAAAATTTGAAGTAGTGTGTTGTGGTTAACTAGATTGATATATAGAAATGGATTACACTATGCTTACATTCAATAATGGATTTCAAAAAGCCTTTAAATTGGCTTCATTATAGCGAATATCATGGGAAAAACCATGGGTTGTCAGAATCTGGAGATAAAAAACCATCAATGTTAAATTATTATTATTTTTTATATTTTTATTTTACCAATTCAAAATGTTTACATAACATAACAAGACATTACAACACCTCTTATATCACGGGAAAAACCATGGGTTGTTAGAATTTGGGGATAAAAAAACGTCAACGCTAAATTATTATTATTTTTTATATTTTTATTTTACCAATTCAAAATGTTTACATAACATAACAAGACATTACAACACCTCTTCTAGAATGGGCTAGAGAGCTTCTTGGCATAATAGAATGGGCTAGAGAGCTTCTTGGCATAATAATTAGTTATGTAAAAAATCAAATTCTCCATTAATGTGTGTGTGTAAATTTTAAATATATCGTTCGAATTGGCATTTAAAAAAATCAATTAAATGTCATTAATGACATGCAAATTTTAAGAATGCCAGTAAATGATGATTAAATAATTAAATACAAGTAAATACCTATCAAATTTAACCGCTAACGCTCAACCTAAGTCTCCCAGGGATGGCAATCCATTTACCTATTTAAATTTTCATTTTAAATAATGAAATATTTACAACTCTTTAGAGTCTAGGAATCAACTGCCCTTCTTCATCTACTATTGGAAGTCCTATTTGGGCTAGCATAATTTGTCTAAAAACAAGGCAATATACATGATAAACCTTATCAATGTAAGATGAAGGAAAATCTAACTCATAGGTCATTTGTCCAATCTTGTGAATAATCTTGCAAGATTCAAATGTTTGGGGCTAATTTATTATTCTTATTTTGTTTGAGTTTATATTGCTTGTAAGGTTGTTTTCTCAAAAATACTCAATCACCCTCTACAAATTATATTTCACTTCAGCGTTGGTTCACTTGTTGCTTCATCTTGTTTTAAACCAGCTGGAATTCCTTAAGAATTGCAAATAATTCTTTAGTCTTTTCCATATGTGACTATTTCCTATACATTGGAATCATCTTATAAAATATATGAGATACTAGAAGATTCATATCTATAAGTGGCCTCAAATGGTTACATTTTAGTAGATGTGTGATAGTTGGTATTATACCACAATTTTTCAAGAGGAAACCACTTCATCCAATGAGATTTTTTGTTTGAAGAATAACATAATACATAACACTCTAAATATATATTAATTATTTTTATTTGACAATTTATTTTGGGATGATTTTCTGAGCTCACAACTAATTTTATTCCACTCATCCTCCATAATCTTCACAATTTTTTTTATGAATTTTGGATCTTTTCCACTTATTATGAATTTAAAAATTGCATGAAGTCTACTAATTTCCTTCATGAATTGTTTGTTGTTGTTGGGTTATTGTATATTCCATTTGAATTCTGCAAAAATGCACAAATGTGGCATATTTACCTTTAGGTTTTGGTAAACCTATAATGTATCTCATTGATATATCCTACCATTTTTATTTGGTATGTGTAATGGTTGAAGTAACCCCGCTTTTTTCTTGTCTTTTATTTATTTCTTTAGCAAAATTGGCATTCTCTTACAATATTTTTTAATATATTTCCTCATTTCTCATAAAAATATTTTTTGATCCTTAGAACATTCATGAATCTTCTTAATATTTGTCTCTTCAACTATAATTGAGGGAATTAAAATATTCTATGCTTCTACCAAATTATCATCTCTCTTCCTCTCCCATTGTTCCATAGAGCTTATCCATCCTTTATACTATCTTTTATATTTAGTGCCATTGTCATTTTGTGCCACATTGTGATATTATTTTAGCCAAATAAGAATATAATATGTAATAATATAAAATTGAGGCTCTTCCATTCAATAAATAACACATTCTAATATATTGTTCTTCCGTCTTTTTTAGATTATTTCAAAATAAAACAATTTGAAATTTTCTATCCAATTTTATTTCTCTTCCGATGAAAATATTTTTTTGCATAAAATAGTTTATGATATCATGGTTTTTCTTGACTTTAAAGTGCCTCCCAATGAGATATTCCTTTTGATATTTTATTACATGTAAAATTGCTTTAAATTCTTTTTCATATACGTATTCCATCAAACATTTTTCCTTTCATTTTTTACATTCAAAATTCGATGGTCTTCGTTCTTGTACCAATACATCCTATATTCATTGTGTTGATGCATTACATTCAATGATGGATATTTTAACAAAATAAAGTGTTTCCAATATTGGTGCAAAAGACATGGCATTGCTTAAGAGAGAGAATGGTAAGGTAGATTGATCATTCCACTCAAATGATTTTTTATTTTAGAGAGATGTGAGTGGGCCTATGAAATAGGTGACCCTAAAATCCTATATGCAACAAACCACGGGAACACAATCTATAACAAAAGAGTGCACAAAAAATTGTGTGCTAGCATTAACAAAATTGAAAGACTAGAAAATGCATTGAGGAATTTAGAGTTACAGTAAATAAGGTAAGAGATCACAACAACTTTTCTATTTCTTATTAATATACACCTTAATTCATTTTTACAATCTATGTAAATTCCTACCCAATTTTGTGACTTTATGTAGTCACTATTTGTTTTACCACCAGATGCAACTAGATGTTTGTCTTCTCTTTGTTCCTCCATTTATTTCTAGCTTCACAAATTGTTTTCACCTATGTTTCTCCAAATTATATATGATTCCTTGTCTATTCCTTCCTCTTAAATGATGATTTTGAAAATAAACAATCACAATTTGAACATCCTCATTTTTTTCCTAAATAAGTCATTATTTCCTTGCACAGGTGGCCCATCAATTTTTCATGATGCCCTCGAAGATACATGGAATTGCAACAAAGCATAATCTACAATGTTGTAGTAGAGTGAAAAACAATGGTGGAGTCACATCACTATAATAACAATGGTGGAGTTGTAGCACTATAACAAAAACGCCAGAGTCATATCATTGTAAGAACATTGGTAGAGTCACAACATTGTAGTAGTAATGAAAAATCCACAACATTGTAATAACAATGGTAGAGTCATAATAATGTAACCACAATGACAAACTCATGGCACTATAATATAAAGGTGTAGTTGCAACAGTATATAAACACTATTATTTCACCTTATAAGTACCAACTAAAACTAATTGATGCAAATATTTTTAGGCCGAAGATCCTCATACATCAAACATCCTTTGTATTAAAATCACGAGCTTCTAGCTCATGTGGATGTAATATTAATATTAAAGAGGATAAATTCCCTTGTAGTTGTGTCAATTATTCTTCAAAATCCCATGACGCATCAATGAAACTCATGTTTCTACATTATACCAAACATTCATAGTACTCCATATTCCAAGTCCTTTTCTTAACTCCCTTCCCAAAGGCTTGCTCTAAATCTTTGATTAGTTTAGCAGGAAATTGTTTCTTTAAATCATCCATGCAAATTATTCATCATCCTTGTGTCCTTCGTGAAACTCATCCAAGTCATAAATATTAAATATAGGTGAAATGTCGAAATTCCTTGATAATTCCAACTTTTAAGCACTATGAGAAATATTCCTTAGGACTTTACGTGGCCTAATTTTCTAGTACTCGCGTTTATTATGCGTACCTCTAGGAATTATTTCCTTATTTAAATTCACCATTAGCAAATCTCCTCCGTCGAGTGTGCCACTGTTAGGCCCCTTAGTTCTCTTTCTTACTTAAGTATTTACTTTATTAGAATTAGATATTGAACTTGCGATTAAACTCTAACACAGGATCAAATATTTAAAGGATTTTGTGAGAAACATACTCATAATAATTGTATGTCAACAAGGATTGAATAGCAAAACCTAATGAATTATCTCATTCTTAGTGTGATTCTTACTCATTTCAAGTAATTTGAATGGAATTCAAAGGTCCTACTTCTACTAAACACTGAGGGACTTAGCAAAATCACTATGGGGATTGAAGCTAAACATAATCCATACATGGATAAGGAATGCACTTCAACATAATGAATGAGTCCTATGGTATCTTTTGCATATCCATTTATTTACATTTACACAACAATATTAATGCTTGTACAACTCCCAATAATTGGCGGACCAATCTGGAGGATTTGTTTGGCATGATGGATGAGTTGAGAGGGCATCAACTAAGAATGAGCTTATAGATTTGAGCCCAATAAACTTGATACATCATAAAACTTCTTATCTAGTTGTTGTCGAGGTAAATCCCCTCTACGGATAGAGGCGATCCCTACTAGCCCAAAGGGGGTCTAGCAACAATAAAACAATGCTACACTGCAGGTTCCTAGTTGTAATTAACAAGTGGGTAAAAGAAACCTACTTGGATTCCAACGCTATGTTTGTCGAAGAGATGATCCTCTCGCTCCTTCGCTCCAGCCGATCACAGTCCTCCACTATCCTCGCGGACAGACACCTGCACAAGCAAAGAGAGAGAAAACACGGGCGTAAAATCTACTAAAAACAACTATGTATCAGTGAGGAAGGATAAAATTTACATTAATCATTCATAGGAAAAATGGAAATGGATCCATAAGAGTAGTCATCTATCTTTATTAATCAGAAAATAGAGTAAGGTACAACCGAAGTCCTGATGCTGAGTCCTTCTCTAGAGGGTCCAGCCAGCATGTCTTCCAAGCATTCACCTTTGAAGCAAATCTCCCAAGTCAAAAGAGGTCTCTCCCTCACATACAAGGCAACAAGCTCATGACCTTCCTCAAGCACAAAGCAATCCTCACACAACACACCAAATGCCTACAAAGAGCAACACTAATGCACTAAGAATTCCTCAATCAAAGTCTATATGTTCCAAACTAGCTGCTCATGGGAAATGGAGGAGGCTTATAAAAGATAAGGAGTCTCCACGAATAGGTAAAGGATGAGCTTTCCCCCAAGATAAGTGGATGGTCAGTCGAACAGACATGCCAGAGAAAGGATGGCGACCTCAACAATGCTAACAACCAAGTCTGGAGGGATCTAGAAGGTCGGCTGTTAGAACAAACTCGCCCAAACAGGATCAGTGCGGGTAAGACACTGGGCTGGCACGCTGACATCGCAGATCGACTATAGAGGAGGTCTGGTTAGCGCTCAACAGTACAAACGGAGGGTGCGCTGTCCGTAAAATGGGACCAACGCAGAAAACATGTGTGCTTCCGCGCTGGCAGCGCAGCAGTAACACTGGCCTCCGCCTGTCAACGCGGTTATTTAATGAACAGACGCGATGATTCATTTAGCTTAGGAAAAGAGGGTTTTTTAGCCATTTTAGGGAGCATGGGCTTAGGTGAATGTGGTTTTATAGCACAGTAGGGAGACTGACATGATGGCAGTGACATTTTACTGTGTAACACTAGTTTCAATACTTTCATCCACTAAGTAAAAAAATTGACATTAATAGAAATGAATAAATACTTATTCTTATAGTTCTTTGAACGCTAGGAATATTCCTACTATGAATGAATTTATAGAATCATTAGTTGATGAGAAAAATAATTGTATTTAAAAAAAGGCTTTAATGTCCTCCAAGACACATGCGTTTCTAGTGCAAGAAACTAGCAAGAAGAAGAAAAATAAACACAAAAATGAAAATGAAGTAGATCATAAGAAATAAGGAAAACAATATATCATTGAGGGGAGTTCAAATTCCAAGGGAGGAAATTCCAGCAAGGATATAAAAAATGGGCCTATTGCAACAAAGGATTTCATCCAAAGAGTGCATGTATGAAGACAATAATTGACCCTATGGAACAATTCCTCCAACATCATCACCTTGAGGGATACATTTAACATAATTACTAGAAGAAGGAAGGGGATAAGCCACCAAAATACAATGTAAGGGTCATGAGTTGATTGAAATATCTTCTTCTCCTAACACTTGGATTCTTGATTTATGAAACACCCTCCTCCCACACTCACCCAAGATCTTTGGTCCATTGGGTAAATATGTGATGAAGAGTTACTATGATATGAATCAACCTCCTAGATACAATTATGGAAGTGGAATTGTCCAACTAAAACTTTACTAACCTCACTCAAGAGCTACATGACTCCCAAAAGCTAAACAACCACTCGAGGTGCCCAGACCGTGATCTAGACTGCTTTTCACTAACTTGGACTCCCAGCTACTTGTACAACAAGGTAAGCCAACATCTATAAGCCTCCAATCGTACGTATAACCCTATCTCCCATTGACTATAGTCTAAATTACCTAGTTATATGCATGTGATCCTAAGATTTGAGCCACAATTTTAGGATTAGGATCCAAGCCTCTTCCCAAAACTTGACAGAAGTTTCTAGAATGATGAATGACACAAGGAAAAGGCCATTACTAAAAAAAGTAGACAAGAAATTGACCTAAAAAGGCCTAACCATGACGAGAATTTTGTCAAACACATAATGAACATGAGATCTACAGGCCTTAAATGCATATCTGAACATAAGGGTCTCATACTTATCTAAAAATCAATAATAACATCTAACGACCTCTCAGAATAGCTATAATAGCGTCTATTAGGTCATGAATTTATTAACCATTCATTTACAAATCAAAACATGATGAGATTCATAACTAAAATCTATCATAAAACCATTTTTATAACCAACCTATAACCAGAGTAATAAGAACGATAAAACATCCATGAAAGCCACATAATAACAAGTATAAATACTCATGAAATACAATAGGTAAAATAACTCTTATTGACATATGCAAAGACAACCAGGTTAGGGACTTCAATGTAACAACCGACCATAGATTGGGCTGAACCAAATTTTTCTTTTAGAAAAGCACCCCCGTGCCATATTCCAAGCATGAATGTGGGACTCACAACAAAACAACCAGGGCTTTCTTAGGATACCGCAATCCTAGAAAAACTGGTCAAGGGACTCCCAGGCTCAAAACCCTCACTGAAAACTATGTTTTACCACAATCTTAACATTACTGATCAAGGGATTCCTAGGCCGAAACAAAAACGTATACTAATATTATTTACCACAATCCCATTGAAACCAGTCAAGGGATCACTATGCCCTAAATAAGCTTGGATGCATTTGAATTTATTCACTAATACCTCGAGTAATTTTCCCATATCCACCCTTAGGATTTACCATAATCTTGCCATTACTGGTCAAGGTACTCCTAGTTTGAATTTATTCACTAATACCTCGAATAATTTTCCCATATCCACCCTTAAGATTTACCATAATCTTTCCATTATTGGTCAAGGTACTCCTAGGTCCTTGGAAATTTTCTTGAGACACCCTCACCTGGTTCCAAAACCATATGGAAATCTAAACCTCAACCAAATGAGAGAATGCCATCACAGCATGGCTATGCGGAAATGCAAAGGAAAATTTGAAACTAGTGTCACACCTAACCAATCCAATTCCAATGATAGCAAGAGAACCAAATACACACATTCATGTACCATGCATGTCCAAACTAGCAAGGAAGTCATACCTGCAACTGGATACATGAAATCTTCCTTGTTTGACCCTTGCTTCAATTTTCTTTCTTGCCCTTCCATTTCCTTCCTTTCTCCAATGCTAGAGTGCCCTAAGAATTCTCTATATGTGCAAGGGTAAGAGAGAATAGAGAGAATAGAGAGAGAGCTCCAAAACTGAACTGAGAAAGGCTGCAAATTAATCCTCAGGAGACTTTTTGTCAATGAGGCCTTTATTTTCTTCAATTTCCACTAATTTTCCTTCAATTTACTCCTCACATGCAACCTGTAACCTTTCACCTTTATTTACTCCTATTTTTCTTTATTTACATAATTAAAATGACAATTAATGCCTCTTTCCCTTTTCAATTCCCTTTCCATTGTCTTCTCCAATTTCCTTAGCCATAATAAACCAAATGAACACCCACTAGGATTTATTTTCCAGTATTCATCTTGGAATATGTGTTCCATGACCTTGGTCATATTTTTTCCTTTATTATCTTTATTAAGTGAAATTCTATCCCGAGGCTATTACAGATCTCTCCCCCTTAGGGCAACATCTTCCTCAGTGTTCGAGGACACCTGCAACCAACATGACCACTAAAAACCAAAACATACTACCCATGGAGTTTTATAACTTAACTCGATGCATAATTTACAATCAATGACCCGCTGAAAGAAAAACAAACATGAGAAACATGAAAACTTGACGACCATACCTCTTCTTCGATCTTTAAACATCACTCTTTATGTATTTAAAATAGCATTAATACATAAATATATGGATATACCAAAAATCCTTTGCCTCAACTAGTAAACAATTAAGGATACATAGCCCACATATGATTAGCCATCTCCCATGTATCTTCATCAGGCCAAAAGTGCTTCTAATGCACTTTAACTTCCTCAATTATTCAATTATTTCCATTTCAAAAAGCACTAAGGTCCCGAGTGGAATTCTCCTTCTAGCTCCACTTGCAATACAACCTAAACAATCACATGATCAACATCTTTCACATATTTTTTAAGAAATGAAACATGGAGAACATCATGTACTTTCAATGTCATAGGTAATGCAAGTCTGTAAGCCATAGGTCCAATCCTCTTATGGTTCTCGAAAGTCTCGTAATACCAGGTTACCAACTTGACACATGATCTAATCCTCAAGGTGATCTTCTTGGGTTTTGTTGAAAATGCAACAAGAAAATCCTAATTTAATTTTGTCCTTGAATTAAATTAGGAATTAAATTGCAATTCTACTTCTAATGACAACTTGTAATAGTTAACTAAGTTAATTTGACCTAGTTGACTCAGTTAATTCAAGTTGAGGGTGTAACTTGAGTCATGTAGAGTGTCTTCTAATTTTTAGGAGCCTTGGTTGAGTTTATTTTGAGTTGTAATTATTTAATTCAGTCTAATTGAGTTAAATTCAGTTAAGCTAGTTCCAACTTATAGAGCAATTAGTAGGAGATCCATTACTGGGGTGTAACCTATGGTAGTGGGGTCTAACTAACACTGATCAACCAATAAATTGAAGATTCACTCATAATTAACTCATGCATGTTAGATGAGAGAAAGGCTCAGTTGAATTGTAGTTTAGGGACAATGTGCTATTAGTTGTGTAATCATCTGAATTGTACAGGTGGTGCATGCAATCCAAGGAAGGCATATGAGGATTATGTAATGTATAATTGAGGAATTGCCAACTAAATATGGATTAATTCCCAAGGAAACGCTACGAGAAAATAGGAGCTTGGAAGGCAACAAAATTGGCTAAATATTGGCTTCAGCTTGTCTAGGAAGCAGTTAGATAGATTGAAATAGTGCGGATGTTTCTCGGGCTTGATCAAATCATTGTAATGTTCTCATATTCTATTATTAATGCAATATAAAAATAGTAGGGGTTTTTAGTTGTGTCATTCCCCAAGAAATTATTGTGTTATGTGTGTTTGAATTCTTTCTCTTTTATGCTTTGTTTTTGTATCGATCATTTATTGTTTATATTGATGGGTAGAGTAGATACAAGTCAATTGTCTTAGCATATTATAGTCTACAATTTTAATCTACAAGGAATTTGTACAGGCTTGATGCACAAGTACACTTTTTCCCCAACCTGAAACTCCTTAAACACCTTCTGCAGATCTACATAATTATTATGGCTATCATGTGACGGCTTTAGATTCTTCTCGATAACTTTCATTGCATGTTCCATATTTTCCAACATGTCTGGTCCTATCAACACCCTATTCATTGGATCACTCCAGCCAATGGGAGTATTACAACTCCGCCCATAAAGTGACTCAAATAGAATCATCCTCAATGACTCCTAATACCCATTCTTGTAAGAAAACTCAAACAGTGGAAGATACCCCTCCCACCTCTTTTGTTGGTGCATAAAATACATTCTCAACATGTCCTCCAGAATCTTGTTAACCCTCTCTATCTATCCATTTGTCTGTGAATGATAAGCTGTATTCAAGGCCAACTCTCTCCCAAAACCTGAAAATAACTCCTTCCAAAACCTAGAAGTTAACTTAACATCTCTATCTGACACAATCTTCCTAGGAATTCCATGAAATCTCACTATCTCCTTGATAAAAACATGTACTTCCTCACTAGTTGAATAAGTAGATTTAATTGCTATAAAGTGAGCTACCTTAGCCAACTTGTTAACCATAACCATGAAGGAATTATGCTGCCTAGATGGCTTTAGAAAACCTATGACGAATTCCATGGAAATTACCTCCATTTCCATTCGGGAATTAGAATTGGTTGTAATAACCCACCTCGATGCTTACACTCTGCCTTTACCTATTGAAAATCCAAACATCTAGCCATAAAATCTACTACTTGCTTCTTCAAGTTCAATTAAATGTAGAACTTCTTAATTGTTGTTAGAGTCTTCTAATATCCTAGATAACAGAAATATGGCTTAACATGAAATTCCTGCAACATAATCTTCTTGAGCTCACTATTCTCTGCCACATAAATCCTGCACCTAAATATGACCAAACCGTGTGCCATGAGATGATAAGATACCTGCCAAGAAGATAGTGCATCCAGATATTTCATACATGAATGATCACTTGCATTGCAAGATCATGTGTCACATATTTCTTCTCATCCTCATTCAGTTTCCTTGACTTGTAAAATTCCTCCCATCCTTCCTTATTCATAACTCCACCAAGTCTTCTCTTGGAAGCATCTGTACACACCGCAAACTCCTTATCTATGTCTGCAATCTTTAGAACTAGAGCATTTATAAGCAATTACTTCAACTGCTCAAACATATCTGCACATTCCTATGTCCATTCATATTTATTTCCTTCATCTATAATCATATAATAGGATAGGTAATCTCTGAGAATTTCATGATGAACCTCCTGTAGTAAGCTGCTAACCCCATGAATGATCTAACCTCATCCACGTTTCTAGGAGATTCCCATGCCATGATAGTTATGATGCTTTCTAGTTCCACTTCCATTCCTTCCGTAGAAACAATATGTCCCAAGTAATGTACCGATGTCTGAAATAAATTGCATTCACTAATATTGGCATACAATTGGTGCTCTCTTATAAATCTCAATATTGTTGCTAACTATTCAACATGCTCTTCCTAATTCTTAGAATATATAATATATCATCAATGAATACAATCACAAACTTGTCTAAATAAGGATGCAACACACTATTCATCAAACACATGAAATTAGTTGTAGCATTAATCAAATTGAACGAAACTACAACAATCTCATAATGCCCATACCTAGTCCAAAAAGTAGCCTTGTAAATGTTCTCTTCTTTGATGCATAGCTGATCATATCTGGATCTCAAGTCAACCTTCAAGAACAATGGTTCACCCTTTAACTGATCAAACAAATCACCAATCCTCGACAACAGATACTTTATGTTGATTGTCAGCTTGTTCAACTACCTATAATCAATGCACAACCTGAGAGTACCATCCTCTTCTTCACAAACAACAATTGTATAGCCCAAGGTGATACACTTGGCCTTATGTACCCATTTTCAAGCATTTCCTTCAACTACAACTTCAATTCCACTAACTATGGAGTGCTCATCCTATATGGTGCCTTTGATGTTGGTGCTATGCCTAGTACCAATTCAATAGAAAATTCCACTTCCCTGTGAGGAGGAAACTCTGAAATATCCTCTGGAAACATGTCCCAAAACAACTATAAGACTAGTTACCTCTTCAAGGCTTCTACATAGTCAATATCCTTACCTTTATCACTTGAGATATAAACTCCAAATAACACAAATCATTTCTCGTGACTATGCTTTTCCTACATAGTTGTAACAATTATGGCTAATGCTGCCTTCTTCTTACCCAACAAGATTAGTTGATTTAGGCATACCATTCAAATCAAATTCACAAGCTCTCACCTAATAATGAACTCTCTTCTTAGAACTTGTAGCCAACTGCACTAACCAAGACTCTACATGCACTTCTATTCTCAAACCACACTTATCCACTAGGTTAGGGTTAACATAACTATAATTAGATCTAGGGCCAATAAAAATAGACACAATTTGATCACAAATCTTAACATCCATCTCGATAATAGATGCATGGTGATGTGCCTTCCTGATATCCAATGTTGCATAGATCCAAGGAATGCTCTACCCAACATCCCCAAATGTCTATGCCTCCTATGCACTGTAGATCTGAGGCCTACCACCGTGATATGATGAGAAATCCTTCTTCAGATTCTCCTTGCCACATATCCAACACTATAATTCTCCCCCACCACTGCCTTTATTCTATTTTTCTCGAAGTTGTGACCCATGTCCCTTCTCAACCGCATTAAAATTATTTTAATGAACAACATTAGCTTTCTTACCTACATCCTAAGTTCTTTTTCAATTCATTGACTGTTTACCTTTAGTCCCATCTTTCCATTTCTAACCCTGTTGAGACTCTATCTTACACTTCAATTGCTCATAACTTGTTCCAGTGGTGGAGGCTCATCATGCTCAAATTCCAAATGACTTGTTCCAGTGATTAAGGCTCATCATTCTCAATCTGAACCTTGAATGCTAATGGTAATCCACTGACAAATCTCTGAATTTTTTCTTTCTGATCCTTAAGATATGACACATACCTCAACAACTCCAAGAACTTAGTCATGTATTCCTCATTTGTCATCGTTCCCATCTTTAGCTTGTATAAATACTTATCTTTACTCATAGTACCTCTTTGACAAGCACTTCTTTTGAAAAATCCTTTTGAACTCATGCTAACTTAACTACTTTGTCCTGATGTCTCTAACCTGCTTCACATCTTCCAATAAGATGTTCTCTTTCCCGTTGAGGCCGAAAATAACTATCTTGGCCTTCAAGTTCTCAATGTAATCATGCAACTCAAAGAACTTATTCATTCAAACCAACCATGCCTCTGCATATTTCGACTTCTTTAATTCTCCATCAAATGTAGGTGGCTTGGATTTCTGAACTCATTTGGAAACTATCCCCTATCACTCCTCCTATAAGGATGATAGCAATGATGACCATGATTCCTATCTGAACCAGAACTAGAGTAAATGCCATGCCCATTTCCTCTCTTATCAAGTGTATCCAAGAACCTGCCATATCTAACCATGTCATCTCTATTCGACCTATTCCCACCATAAGATATTCTACCATACGCTCCATTAGTCCCATCCTCCTATCCTTGAGTGATCCTAAGATGTCACTATCTCTACAAGTCTAAAAACTCTAAAGGATAACTGTATTGACCTCTACTTGTTTCTCTTGTGGCCTAGCAAGTCTCTCTTATGATTGAATGATTATGTCATGATGTGCTTTTCAACTTCTTATTTCTTCCTTTAAACTTGTCAAACTGTCTGCTATGGTAGGAGGGTACCCATCACCATTCTTCCCATCTAATATGCAGGGAGAGTCTTGTGAACTATAATCCACCATTTTTCAGTCATTTTTATTTTCTTCTTCCTGTAAGCATATCGCGTAAAAAAAACCAAACAAAAGAATAACCAGCATAGCTCAGTATAGTTCATGGGATGATATCTTGTCTTCAACATGAACTAGATTAGCATGATGAATGTATATTCATAATCACATCAAGATATCGACCTCATGCATGACAACAACAACCATAAAAATCCATGCATAACAAACATATAGACACTAACATGCATAAAAATACATATATAACCGACATGAATTGATGACAAACAAATTCCCCCCATCTAGTCCAAATATTGAACCATACTTTTATACCACTATGCAACACCCTCCTCACACACTTAACCAAGTTCACTAGTCCACCAAAGTATATATGTTACTAAGAGCTACTATGATATGAATTAACCTCCTTGGTATAGTTAAGGAAGTGGAATTGTCCAAGAAAAACTTTAGTGACCTCCCTTAAGAGCTATAGGACCCCCAGAAGCTAAAAAACCACCCCATGAGCCTAGACCCTAAGGTAGACTATTTTTCACTAACATGGACTCCTAATCGCTTGCATAACAATGCATTCCATTGACTATAAGCCGCGAGTCGCATGGGTAAACCTGCCTCACAGTGACTACGGTCTAAATTACCCATTTCTCTGCATGCGACCATGATATTTGAGCCACTTTTTCAGGGCTAGGATCTAGACCTCTGCCCAAAAATTGATAGAGCTTCCCAGAAAGATTAATGATGCAAGGAAAAGGCCATTAATGTAAAACATAGACAAGAACTTGACCTAACAATGCATAACCATGACAAGAATTTTGTCAAAGATATAGTGAACATGAGATCTACATGTCTTACATGCATATATAAACATAAGGGTCCCATACTTATCTGAAAATCATCAAGAAGGTATAATTCCCTTTCACAATAGCTACAATAACATATATTATTTAATGCATTCATTAACCATTCATTTACAAATCAAAACATGATGGGAGCCACTCGTGATTCACTAAAGTCCCCTTTCTTCAACCCAATTTCTTGCATTGCATCTGGAAGAAATTGAAGAGCATTAATTCTTTGTTGAATGAAATTGCATTGTAATGGATCTTTCTCAATTGCAATGCAATTTCTTCCTTTTTGAAGGTGGCATGCTACTGTTGTACCTAATTATCAAGCACAAAAAAAATAATGAAGTAAATTAGTACAATGACATATTAATTAAAAAAGGAACATATTGAAATTCAATTCCATATAACAAAACCTATCTGAGCCAGAAAATAAATCCAGAACCCAATCTCCTTCATTTGAACATATGTCTATAAGATAGTTAATTAATAATTGTGGTTTTTGATTAATGTTAACTATCTCTCCTTTTGTTTCTTTGTCTTCATATGTTAGTTTTCTCAGAACAACATCATAAGTCAGTATTTGGCTATGACTCTTTCCGTCCACCCGATTAAAAATCATAGACATATGGCTATCATCTTTTCCCAACTATCAATATGAATGAACTCACAGTCATTTATAAATTGTTGATCTTCATTGTTAAGAAGATTTGACTTTTGCCTGTAACATGAAATAGTAAAAGTTTAGTTAACTTGTACGAATTTTTCGACATTAATCAAATATACCTTTTCAAGGTCTTACCATGTAAGATGCATCATTGAATTTGTTTTCCCCTTGAAGCTTGACAATATCATTGCCAATTGTGTGTTTGAATGAAATGTCACAAATCTCCATAATGGTGATGACGTCACTTCTACAAATCCCGCAACCACTTTATTAAAATCTTGATAAGTACAAGGGTCACTATCATAGTAAATGTTTGGAATATTGAAACCATGGGGAATATCTACAATAACTAGGGCATAATCCCTTTTTGGTATGAGTTTAGCAATGTCTTCATAGTCGCCTTGTAATACTTGATATTGAATAGTGTCTAGCCCATTCCAAATGAAATGATTAAGAGTTGGATCAAGTTCAACATTCTTAATATGTTGCTTCCTCAGTCTTTCAATCTTTATTTTTTCAATAAAAGTCTTGAAACTATCTGGTGCTCCATTATCTTCCTTCCTCATCTTTTATCAAATAAACAAATATATGTGTAAGTTTTAAATTAAAAATAGTACACAGATGAATAAAACTGAATTTATAAGTCAAGATACCTTTTTAAATGCAAGATAAAAAGCTTTTAATGTTGATGTAGAACTTGAATCTGGATAGGTGCGTACAACATCATCCCAACGATCTTCATTCAACAATCTAACCATTTGTTCTTGAATTGTCATGTAAACTTTGTGACTGCATAGATAAAGTAAGAAAAAGTTAATATAATGATATGTACAACAAATACTACCAAGAACATGTTTTATTTAAAAGATAACTATAATCTAGAAATAAATAAAAAAAATTCAGCAAACTTACTTTTGAAATTCTTCACACATTTCTTCCAATGATAATTCCCCTGACCTCACATGAGATAATATTGTTTTGACAATTTTTTCATCTTTCACTCCTTGCATATCCCTCCAAGGTGTGATGGTCATATTGTCTAGAAGTTGCTTTAGTTCAGGAGCTGATTTACTATTGCTACATATCAATGGCTTAGACTTTTTGACCCTCTGGTTTTTAATGCCAATGTCTTCCCACATGCTAGAAATATCATCAATCAACTTCCAAACATCTCAAGTTCTAAATACCAATTGGAAAATGTTATCAACACCTCTGAATAAATCACTATTCTGTTGTCCTTTCCACCTTTTGACTTGGTTTTCTCTTCAATTTGATAGCCTATTTCTATACAACATTCCTTTCGGAAATCTGCAGTAACATTTATCCTATCCCCACCAAATATTTCTTGAAATTCACTATGAATAAATCTAACCCTTTGGATGAAAGTCATAGACATCCTATATTCATTATCTAAATTATGATCCCATGCAACTAACTTTGCTTTTGTTTCATTTAAACCAACATAAATGATACATTTCATTGTTTCAAAACGTGGGTTATTAGGATATTCCTCCATCAATTGTCTTTGAGCTTATACAGAATGGTTCCCCCCAAGCACATAATAATTGTATTCAAAACATTTTGACTTATCAAATACTTCTTTGTTGGGAACTTGAAGTGGGTCAACAAGAAGCACATAACTAACCACATGAGCATATGGATTGTACCTCATCAATGTCTTCAAGTTGTGAACATGCAGATGATGTGGCTTTTTGACTTGATATTGGCATTGTCCTTCACTTGCCTTAGCGGTTTGTCTGACATTTAGCTGAAATTTATGACCACCATCAATTAAGTTTCTCTTTGTCAAATTCTGTTGAATGCCATTTTGTTTTGTTTTGATAATGCCATCATCTAAATCAACTCCTGGTGTAATGATTTCTCTACTTTCTTTTGAAGTTTCACTAGGTTCTTGACTGTTGGTAATGACTACTTCAAGAACTTCCACTTTACTTTTCTTCGTCATAACATTCTCAACAAATTTATTCTTGGGTATTGTTACTTTTGGTCTTTTACGACTTTTCTCAGTTCCAATGTCATCTTCAGTAATGGCAACATATGATTCATTGTCGGTTTCAACTTCATCATCGTCAAAGTAACTTGTTTACCCTTTCTAGATTTATCCACCGGAGGCCTTTTATTTTAATTCTTTGGATGTAGTTTTATAGCATCATCAATTACTACATTTTTCATATTTTCCATATCTTCTTCTGACACCGAGTAAAAATCGCTGACAACTTTCATGATATCATGCTCTATGAAATGAATGCTTCCCAACCTAATTGAACAACTTTCGACAAAATTCTACCAAACAAAATATTATATGTCAATAAAAACAAAATTAAAAAAATATAGAGAGACACTTTGAAGAACGCAAAATACAAATACAAATAACAATACTTACAATGTTTTGTGTCATCTCATTTACGATTTGTTTACACAACTTTGTAGATACCTCTCTTGTGTCATATAATGAATATGATAGTCGGTATTTAATCCTTTCATTTGACTTGGTAGCCTTTGTAAGTACATAAACAACTTCAGTGTTCGGTACCGAACACATATCTATGACTTTCCCCATCACCTCCAAATTTTCATTATTATTGGGTATATCAATATATAGATATATATTGACATTTGTACTTTCTCTTTCTTTCACATACCAGACTCTTGATGGAGATTTCACCTCTTTTGAATTTTTTTAGTCTGAAATCATTTTCTTATCACTTAAGGCACTTGAAAGATTTGTAGCCATGAGCTCAAGTGGAGTTCATTCACCAATGTTTTTTGAAGATGCACCTTTAAGAGCATTTGCTCCAGAAAGATTCACAAAAATTTTCTTTGATGTCATTTTCGTAAAAAGTAAAAACACATAAATTAGTAAATAAAAAGACATATTAACTTAAATTAACAACAAAAATATACCATAAATTTGTTATTTGTATACCAACCCATCC
>APFE030086339.1:9372-25905 GCA_000404065.3 Pinus taeda
CAAATAATAGTTGATATTTGACATATAAATGGGGACCGTTTTAATTTTTTAGTCTTTGAAAAATAAATCCTCACTCTAAGAAATTGCCTTGAAAACTCTTAGAAAAGAACCCAAGTTTAGGATCTTTATCGCAAATCTCATTTTTGATTTTTCCCTTGTGATAAGTATAAACATCTTTAAGTAAATCCTGAATTGCGATATGCAATGAACCCCCCCGCCGCGAACACCTTCAGAACATGTGATTGCACTTCGCAGAGTCGCAAATAAATAAGGCATGCCATTGTGTCATCCTTTAACGATTTGCGAAATACGATATTGCAATTTTTGCAATCACATTTCGTATTATATGCAGGCAACGCTATATTACAACGTTTAGAAGTTGCGATGCATGAATAAATAACCAAGTGTGGGAAGTTACTGTGTTCTAATATAATAATGAACGGTTTGATAGGGTAATTAATGTTTAGCAGCCTGAGGAGAAGTAATGATGTTTCAAGTTATGGATACTTAACACTGAATATCTCATTTGAAAACCTCCCACGATTCAAAGTCATTTCAGAGAGATTTCAGCCATAATTTCCCTATATCCTCTACGTTGATATATCTCTTCCATTTTAGGAAAGCTTCAAAAGACATGTCATTGCGGAAGGTAATGAAAAAGCATAAAATGTAGAGCATTACAGAGTTTGAGCTATCAGATCTATCTCCTATATTCTCTGATACAGGTTGCAGCGTCGATGGGGGAACAACAGCATGGGAATTCATATACAACAGGCTTGAGGATGAGCATCCCAAAATTACTATCCTAAAGGAAACGACTGATTTAATAAAACCTTCGGGAGTCCAATTCAAAGATGCTGCCTGTTCTTTCCTTCATAGAATAGGAGCGAGAGCAAAGATCCTACCCTATACCGATATGATTAGGTGGGTGGTGGAAAATCTCACTATTGAAGACAGGCAATTCAAGAACATGAGGATGGAGCTCATGGGTTAATTCAAAGCTGAAGACTTGAAGCAAATGTGCCATATACCTGACCCTTAGGACATATATGACAAGTCATACCTGGCCAAATTTACAAAGAAAAATGAAGAACCTTTCAAGATGATCTAGGGTTGGAGGGTGCTGGAGAACAAGTTCAAATTTGACAAAATGGGTATGTATCTTGTAGCCTCCTTAGAAAACCCCTACAACTATGCAACTGCTATGTTATGTAGGCTATATGGATTACCTAATAATGCTAAGTTTTCCATAGAATGGATTCCTTTGATTGATGCCCGTGTCAATTCCCACATTATGAATTGGGCCAATATCCTATTTGATAACCTAGCCACTGCCATCACCGAGTATCGTTAGAAGAGATCCTCCTCTGCAAAGAACCTTCCTCCATTCTATTTCAATGCCTACATCATGGATGCCACTGTTTCTGCACTAAATTTCTAATCATGGGTTCGAAATGGAACTTGCAGGACCCTTATCCTATCCATCTTAGCCATAAATAGATTTGGGAATCCCATTATAGACCCCATTTTTTCATTCCATCAATTAATTTTTAATAAGGAAGTCCATAGGTTTTCCAAAGAATTTGCTACAAGACTTCTCATAGTGGGCAAGTATTTTGTTGAAGAATGGTTTCCATACATCATAGTTTTTGGCAGTACAATGGACTTGCATGTCCTCCCTTTGTATGTCTCTGATAAATTATTAGCAAGAGAAATAGCCCACCAGACTGTGGGAAAAGGCTTGACCAAGACCCTAAAAGATAACAAAAAGTCATTGTGGCCATATTTTCCTATTCAGTGTGGTTCCTTTTCATTAGAAAATTTTAACCATGCAACTAAGGAGTCAGTAAGCCTAGAAAGCCTCAGGCTCCATACTTTGCCGAAAAGGCAATTTGATCTAGACAAAATAGCACATAACATTACTACTGTAGTGAAGATCAAGCCCTTTAACCATCAGGCTAATAATTCTGAAGACCTTTTACAGTCAGCTAAATCCTTCGAATAAGCATTCGAGTGGGCAAGGGAAAATCTGAGTCTTGAAGATTTTGAGAGCTTTCAGGAATTCAGAAACAAAAGGCTCGAGATAATTCTGCTGCATTTGTTAAAAACCAAGGACAAGCCTACTCCTAGTGTGACTGTCAACAACCGGGGACAAAATTATCGCATAGAGTCTCAAGTGGATACAGAGAAAGAACTAGATATAGGGAGGGCTAAAGATACCGAGGATACAACGGAATCCAGCAAGAGGTCAACCGAAAAGCAGGGTGTGAGCAACCCAACTAAAGATACTGGTTCTGAGATCAAAAGTGGATGTTTGGAGCAAGAGTGGGACCAATTCAATAAAAAACTACAAGACACTTCTAAGACAATAGATGCCCATGAAACCACGGAATATCACACTCCTCTTCATACCCAGAAAATTACAGAATCTGAGCCGATGGATGAGCAAGGGACAAGTTCGCAGCAGACAAAAATCATTCCTTCTTTGACCACATCAGAAATTGTCCTAAAGGTGACTGAAATTCCTCCTTTAGATATGTTCTACAACCCACTTCATAAGGTTGTAGTAAGGAGACAGAGGAAAAGAAGAAGGGTAGAGACACCCGAGATCCCACCTCGAAATGAGCCGATGGACATAGTTTGGAAGGATATTCCTTCCAATCCAGCTGAAAAATTGACCAGAGTGTCGTAGTTTACAGGGGCATATGCAACTGCCACCATGGATAAAGCTACCAAGATATTTATTTTGTTAAGGGAAAAGGACGAGAAGATAGCGTAGCTTGAGCAACAACTACAAGTTGAAAAAGAAAATGTGAACCAACAAGCTGCTGAACAAATCGCCCAATCATAGCAGAATATGGAGGTGTTAAAGATAAGGCATGAAGCAGACATTTATGTGAAGAATGTGCAAGTTCAAGAATTGCAAGAGGCCATGGAAAAATATGAAGATGTCCCTAATGTTGAGGAATTCATCAAAGAGGAACTAGAGCTAAATTCCCCCCATTAAAACAACAAGAACAATTTTGCCAAAAGATGTCACATATCACTCCTTATCTAATCACCAGTGACCAGCTAACGGATAAGGCAATTGAAAAAAGAACTAAATTTACTGATCTAAACACAAGAATCTCAGAATTCATCGAGTGGAAAGAAAAAGAAGAGGGGAGGAGGGATAATCTACCTAAGATCGAGGAGACACATAAGGACATTCTATTCAGGGATTAGGATGCTAGGATCAAACAAGCTTAATTAGCAATGGCAAGAGCAGTCGGGGTGTTGAAGAACATAGTAAAAACAGTAAACCATACTTTGTATGCCACCAACCTGGTGAAAGAAGGCAATTCGAAAATACTTCCCAATTGAAATGACTTGCATAAAAAATAGAAGGAAAGAGCAGAAATTCAAAGGGTAGTGATCGCAAAGTTAACAAAGACTGTCTAGGAGGTGTATTGCAATACCTTATCAATCCACAAAACCAAATCATGACCCTTAACTGCTCACTCTATTCAACTTAGCGGATAATGCTACCTCTCACAGATGCTATTTTTGCAGGACATGTCAGAACAGAGTATGGGGCACCTCCTCAAGTCAAATCGATGACCAATATATATGATTTGAAAGAGAAGATGGCAGACAACAAGTCATCATCATAACCTCTGCTCATCAAGTCACTTTTATTTTTAGAGTTAGTTAACTAGTTAGAAGGAAGGTTTTTTGAAACCTCCTCAATTTTTTGTATAATATATTTTTGAAAATTAGTTAGAATAGTATTATACCCTTCTCATGCATTTAGGGAAGGGTCCACAATTTTATCAAAAAAATTTGCAAAGAATGCACTTCTGTAAGTTTGTAATTGCTTTGATGAAATTATGGAACATGATCATTTCTTTTAAATATTAGACTACTTTCCTTTGTTGATGCACTATTGTATACTTGGAATATAATTTGATCTAAAGAAAGGAGTTGATCTATGTCATTAGTCAAATAAGCAGAACTTCACACATATGGTACTTCTATCTTGTATGATTAGTTATGTTTCTGTTTAATTAGTGATAACACTTCATTTTCATGAATTGTATATGAGATATGTTCTTTCTGTTAAGCATTAATTGCACTACTGTATGATTCCTAGCTGAAATTGTTTATTTTCATATATAATAATCAGATATATGGAATATAGTTTATACATTTATTTGACTATCTATTTAGTCAAAGAAATTATCTTTACATGTTATCACCTCTGTTTAATGCATGATTGATCTTTATTATCATAGGTCAAATATATATCTTTCTAGATCGCATATCACACATAAATACCCGAGTTTATATTATATTAAGTTAGTAGAGATTTGTATGATAGAATAGGTCATTTAATTATCACTATCCTTATTACAATCACTTGAAAACCACCGTCTCTAATTTTAAAACCCACACTGGGAAATGGGTCCCATCATCCCCAGTTAGAGCCACCACTTCAAATGGAAAAGGACTTGTCTTAAGGTCCAGACTAGGTGGTTATCCCCCATGTTGGAGCAGCAAAAATCTGAGTGAACTAGAGCACGAGATATAGCTAGTACCGAACTCCCTATTACCGAATATTTGGTTTATATAGACAATCTATTATAGAAGCAAGTGAGGTGAAGAAACAATTGTAGCAGCTGCTGGAACATGGTGTCATTCAACTGAGTACATCACTATGTGGGTCACCCATCATCATTGTGCCAAAGAAGGATGGGCCTTAGTGGACATGTATAGATTACAGGGTGTTGAACAAATTCACGCTCAAGAACAAATACCTTCTGCATAAGATAGATGATTTTCTAGATCAGTTACAACAAGGAAAATAATTCACCAAGTTGGACTTGAAGTAAAGATATCACCAAGTTGAAGTCAAAGAAGAAGATACCTAAAAAATTTCTTTCAAAACCAGGAAAGGTTTGTATAAGTGGTTAGTCATGCCATTTAGCCTATGTAATGCACTAGTTACATTTATGAGATTAATGAATGATGTATTGCACCCTTTTATAGATTTATTTGTTATTGTCTATTTGGATGATATACTGGTATATAGTTCTACCTGGGAGGAGCATATTTCACATTTGAAGGAGGTGCTAGAAACTGTTAGGTAAACTTGACTCGAGATAGAGTCAAAGTTGACCAGGTTAAATAGTGATGGTTTTGGGGCACATGGTATTGTGCACCCATAGTATTCTGCCCATGGTATTATATGTAATGGAGCTTATAAAAGGCTGGAAGGACTTTATTGTAATGGAGGCTAGAGGTGAGTGGTGAAGGCTCACTTGGTCGGATTGGCTAGGGTTTTGGCCAATGTTAATGAGATATCATTAGGTTGGGGTTTTCCTCTCAATATCTCTCCGTAATTAATTTATGTTATGCAGTCAATTTTCTAACAAGTGGTATCAAAGCCAGAGGTCTTGAGTTCAAAACACACTGGGCTCACGTTGGGGGGGGAGATTCTTGGCTCCCTGTTAATGGCGGTGTAGAAGGTCAATGCTCCCCATGTGTTTCATGGCATGTGCTTAAATCTAGCGATGTGTTTGTTTGCTAACACCTGCGGGTTTTGGTGTAATGGCAATCGTTACCATGTTACGAATGGCGTAACATGGTCACATGATTGATGAGTTCCGCTTGTGGTGAGCTGTATAGCCAGAACTTAAAAGCTGGCTAGGGTATCATTGGAGAGTATGTGATGAGAAGGTGGGTCAGAATAGTAGTAACAATAAACAAAAAAAAAAAAGAATTAATGAAGTCAAAATTATTGCATGTAAATGGGCATACTACTCTAAGACCTGGTAAGGCATGTGTACCCCTGGATAATCTCTAGAAAAGTCTGGGTTAGACCTAGGTGATAGGCGGGATGGAAGGTTAACAATACCCCAGGTAAAAAGAAATTTGAGGGGGGTAAGGGCTAGAGTGAGTGGGATTGTCTCACTTATCAAGTTTTGGCTAGATTTAGTCAAGGAACCCCAAGTCAAGTTTAAGGGGGGAATTGTTAGGTAAACTTGACTTGGGATAGAGTCAAAGTTGACCAGGTTAAACAATGATGGTTTTCGGGCACATGGTATTGTGCACCCATAGTATTTTTCCCGTGGTATTATATGTAATGGAGCTTATAAAAGGTTGGAAGGACTTTATTGTAATGGAGGCTGGAGGTGAGTGGTGAAGGCTCACTTGGTCAGATTGGCTAGGGTTTTGGCCAATGTTAATGAGATATCATTAGGTTGGGATTTTCCCCGGATTTGGGGTTTTCCTGGATAAACATGTGTGTTTATGTGTTTATGGTTGTTGCTGGTTATTCTATGTTTTGTTCCTCTCAGTATAGCTCCATAATTAATTTATGTTATGCAGTCAATTTTCTAACAAGTGGTATCAAAGCTAGAGGTCTTGAGTTCGAAACACAATGGGCTTGCATTGGGGGGGGGGGATTGTTGGCTCCCTGTTGATTGCGGTGTAGAAGGTCAGTGCTCCCCGTGTGTTTCGTGGCATGTGCTTAAATCTAGCGATGTGTCTGTTTACTAACACCTGTGGGTTTTGGTGTAATAGCAATCATGACTCCAACAAAGGATATGATGAAATTATTGAATAGATTCTAGAGCTTCAGTTATTTATAAAATCTAGAATGTGTTCCCCGTCATTTAATGAAGATTCCTACTATTGGGAACGCGTTCCACTTTTTGAGGGATTTTGGAGGGGAAATCTACCTCATTTCAAGAAGAATTCCTCCCCATCAATTTTTATAAGTACCGATTCGAATTTTCCACTAGGGGCATGTATTTATTAGTCTTATTGTGGAGAAAATTTGTTATTTAGTAGCTCCACTTTCATTTCTAGCAGGGATGTACTTGGATTGATTCAAATAATGAAGTTTAGTGTCATTTTAGCTTCTAAAGCTTGGTTTCCTTCATAGGAATCTGGGTTTCCTTGGGCTTCTCCATCCTAGGATCCTCATATCTTGGTTGTACAATTTCTTTATCTTCTTTGAATGTTTTCACTTGTATCTTTTACTCTTGTTTTTCCTATTTATGCATTTAGTATTCATATTTCAGTTGTTGTAGGTTATATTGGTTAAATGCTTGAAATGATTTTTTTAAATTTATTTATGAAGTCACAAGCATGATGCATCTTTAGAACAACCTTGCAAATTCATACCCACAATTGATCTACTTGGATTGGTTTACTAGTTCACAATTTTGGAATTTCTGGAAGTAACCTATCACAAAATAGTAGTAATTTTCTTCTAATTTTTAGCACGTGTTAATTATATTATTTCAATTTGATTCCACTTATATTGAGTCCTAAAAAATCTACTTAATAACAAATTTTCCCAAAAAAATTTGCACTTGATCATGTTAGGCATTTGATAGGTTAACTAGCTCACTAATTCTTGAATTTCTGATTTTTAGAGTAGTAGTTTTATGCTATTTTTTAGCACATCTTAACATGGGTATTTTTGAATTATTCCACTTGGATTGGAGTTATATTAAATGCTAATTAATAATTTAAAAAATCCTAGCTCTTTTTCATTTGATTTTCTTTGGCATTCCACAAGTTAACTCGAGAAGTAGCAATCATGTAGCAATCCTCTAGAAATTTGTTTTCAAGATCTTCCTTGCCCAGATTCATTCCAAATTCATGTTAGAAGTAGATTTATAGCCTATGAATTATATGATACCACATTGGTTGAGTTAAGGCTTGGTTGGGTCTCCATTTAGCTCTTACATTTCTGGGTTCATGAATACTGATTTATGAAATTAGTCTAGATTTACTTTTCAACAAAACTAGAAAATATTTTCTTATTATTTACCTCTTTTGCAACTTAGAGTTGGTGATTTACCTAGGTTTTTGCTCATTTGAAGTTGTTTCATTGCCTTCTTGCACTTGCATCAAAGGGATTTATAATGGGAAGAGGAAGGTGTCTGTTGCAGATACAATATTGACCCCTAAGTTTGTAAGAACCCCAGGTTGATAATTTAAGTTGGTAGCGTTGGGAGTTGCAACATTCTAGTTGCAATACCAAGGCTCATCAATTTTTGGTGATGTTGTTGGGGAGAGTGTTAAACAAAACACTCTCTTATTCTTGTAATGATGGGTTTTTTCTTTTCTTCATTCATATTTATACAAAAACAAAAATATTGCATTATCCATCTCTCATTAAAGTTTTTTTTCTAAAAATAAAAAAATATTTCTTAAATACCATAAACCCCCCCACTTTGTCATGTGGTCTAGTAGTAACCACATATCCTTTGACTATTGTAGTTAGAAGAAGAAGAGGTGTCCAAGGAGTTAGAAAGAGAGATGGAGCAAATTTATTTTTTCTACTCATATTAGCAAGATATGGAGTATCCCTCCTCTTTCAATACAAACTATAATGTACAATTTCAATCTTGGTATCCTCCTAACACCTCACCTTGGTCTCCATGGTATTATCCTTCCCAACGGGATGATCAATATTCATGGTCTTATCCTCCCCAATATACCATTCCTCTTTTTCATCCATATCAACATTGACATCATCAATGGGGTGATCCATATTTCCCTTAACATCCTCAATATCCTCCATATAAAAAGTAATGTTATCCATCCCATCCACCTCCACAAAAATTAGATCCTCAACCACAAACATTTCAAGACCCACTCCCACTCAACTATCTTCACAACCATTTCCTAACCTGAGCAATAAAGTAACTCCGACCACTTACAATGTTGAGATACAAAATGTCCAAAAAATCCTCTTGATCCAAAGGATATTCATATTGGATTGGGAATATTATTGAAAAGAAGAGATTCTCTTGATCCTATTGAAGAACAACATCCAAAAGAAGATGATTCAGAGGAGACTAAAGAATCGTGGATCACATTTGATGGAGAGCAACGATTGGAGTTTGTAATTGAAGAATTTCTACAGTTTTTATCATCAGGCCATTTATGTGTTCAAGGGGCTAATCAGAAAATAGTAGAAGATTTGAATGGCATGGATGAAAAAGACATATAGAATGATCTAAATGAGAAATTTAACTAGGGGCATCATCAAAGTCAAAGCAGTTGGTCTCTTATATTTAGGTACATGTCAAAGAATATGGTTCAAGTCTACACACGATTTTATCTATCATCTTGTTATGCACATGGCTCCATTGGAAGTATTCCTATACTTGAAAGAGATCCTATTTTTTTCAAGTAGAGTAGGATAGAGGAATAAAAGAAAAAAAGAGGAAAACGAGAAAAAATAAGAGCAAAAAATAAAATCTTAGGTGAAAACCTCCTTTGAGGAGACTCATATTGGCTCATTCATTGAAAATCTCCATGAGGTGGTCAAGGGGTTGGGAAAATGAGAAAAGAAATAAGATCATAGCTGAACACCTCTTCTTAGGCTCTTAGGCAAACCTACTGGTTGAAAACCTGATTGCAACAGCTAGTAGGCCTAGGAAAAAAGGAAAAAATAAAAAAATGAAAAGAGAAAAGGATTCTTTTCCTAAGGTATCTCTCTCTGATGAATGCAGGTTCTCTCCAACCTTTGCAAGCAACAAGAACAAGTTAGCACCAAGAGAAAAAGTTGATCAAAGATCTAGTAAAAAAAGTCAAACTTGGAATTTCACCTCATTTTCCCAGATGCTTCAATGAAACCAAGGACAAATAAATCCATCACCCTCATCCATTTACAACATTCACCCATAATTCCCACACCTTTCCCATTCATTTTCCTCGTTGTCTTATAGCTACTACAGGAAAGTTTTGTTTTACTATAGGATTTCCAAAATACACAAGGCATAAATTGTTTTGACCATATCTAAAAATTTATACATATTTTTTCCAAGTTTCTTCATGGGGAGATGCATAAGGATGATGGTAACATGCTCAAGAAATTTCATCAAATTCCAATGCATACTTTTTGAGAAATATTCCTCCATCACCTACATCCATTTTCGATTTTTCTTGATATTTTTGCATTCATTGGCCAAGATATTTTATAAGGAGATGAATAAAGAAGATGGAAACATGCTCAAAATATTTCAGGTCAATCCAATCTACCATTTTATAGATATGGTTTAAATAAGGATGCTACAGGATTGACACAGAATGATACAGGATTTTGATTAGCATTAAGAGAAGGGTCATATCTTATGTTTATTTTGGGGAATGAAAAGAGGAGTTAAACACATATTTCATTAAATTTGGAAGTATTAAGTGGATCTAGAATATATAACTTTAACTAGATTAAGTTTTTTCAAAATGGGGAATTAGAAATTCACTTAGTTCACTAATTTTAATGTAGATATTCATCATTTTTTGTGAAAAAATTATCATGATAAAATTTATTGAACAAATTCATATAAACTTGAAAAAAACAATCTTTCACATCTTAATCTTGGATTCCTTACATTATCTATTTGAATATTTTTATGGTTTGTATTAAAATATAAGTTTGTTAAGGTTATTTTATGAAAAGAATGATGTGTATTTTACTATTATTAACCCATTTAATTATAATTTGATATAGTAAATATCATGTATGTGTTAAGTTACAATTATTACTAAGACCATTTTGGCACAATTTAAGAGTCTATCACCTTTGCAACACTAGTAATATCGTTGAAGATTTAAAAAATCTCATAGATCATCGAGTTTATACTCATATTGGATTTAAATTTCAAAATATTTGTGATGCTACGAACCTTCTTGATATTTTAACTAAACAAAATTATGATGAGCTTGAAACACTTCTTTTAATGCTTTTTGAGCATAACAATAAAATTCAAAATAATTTTGGGTAATATCTTTTTGCCTTCTTATATACCATATTTGGTCTTAGTGGATGATAATCATCATTATCACCATTATCATTTCATACTATTGTAGGAAGTTTGCACCATTTTAGAGTTGAGGAGAAAATGGTTTTTTAGGATCAAATTAAATGTTGAATGCAAGTAGTAGTATAATTTATTTATTATTTATTATTTGTACTTTTGTGTTAAAAACTAAGTTGATTGAGGCTTACTTAATGAATAATAGATTAATATGCAAGATACATATTAAGTATAAAATTATTTGATGAAAAATGATCATAATAATGTGTCCAATATATACCAACATAGATCCATCTTAAGTACGAACGTAGGGATCAAATTTCTTCACGTGCAAACATTTTTAGAGTGTAAAATACAATGTGTTATTTTTTCATTGTTGACACTGTATTTTTGAATGCTAAATAGAGTATACATAAGACCAATAAAAATTTTAACCATAAAAACTTCTTTTTTATATATATAGATATATATGAAGATGATATTGACATAATTAGTGTTAATATAGATCTTCAAATAGTTTATTTGAATCTCTAGCTGAAATATATTTTTGAAAAGTATAACATTTAAACATCTAATTCACACATTTTTTTTCTTCTAATTACTTTACAACATATGCATTTTTTTTTTATTTTTCTATTTAGAACATAATTTTTATTTTAAAGGGGCACAAATGGATAGACAAACTTACACATCTCCTCATACTAGGTTGTAGGATGAGCCTCTCAGCTCAATTACTAATCATTTTAATGATTAAAATCAATCATGAATTAGAATAGTAACAAAGCAGTACAATTTGATTATTTTCAAATACAAGAGGAAAGAGAGAAAATTGACTAAACTATTTATTACAAATGTTTAGTTTTTGTTCTTGTAGTGTTTAAGGATATTGTATTGAAAAGAACATATTAACATTCATCTAAAACTTAGATTCCTTACATTATTTCTATTATCATTAATATTTATATTTATGTATTAAATTTGACTCATGAATAATAGATTTTGTAAAAAAATTCTTACCTATAAAGTTTTTTAACAATATATTAATATTGTTTTTCTTACTATTTTTGACCATTTTAAACTAACACTAACTACTTTTCCTAAGTTGAGTACAAATTTATTATAATAGTACAATGTTGGCACCACTTATAAGAGGAAATATTTTATAAGTCTAGTTGTGTTGTTCAATGATCAAAATATTTTTTTTATAAATTAGAGTGCAACAAAATAGAAAATTTGATTTTTATCAATTATAATAAGGAATATTAAGGAAAACTCACTTCAAACATTATTACAAGTGTCTAGCATATATTCATTAAGTGTTTAAATGATTTATATTAAATAGAATACTAATTAGTTACCCCACTATTGTTTTAATAGACCAAGTTTAGAAGATGTTTTTAAGTGTATTATTGAATTTGATTATGCATATTTGATATGGTGAGAAGTCATGTTGGTCAAATAAAGCTTTGAAAACTTAAATATTTTATGGAAACTTAAATATTTTATGGCAATGTCATGCAATTTGTATCAACACATGATTACATTGAAATACTAAATAATATAAAACTCCAAAAATAATATGAAGATAATATTTTATATACAAGTATTGAAAAGTGTGTCTGAATGTATATTAATAGATCCTTCAAAAAAAAATTACATTCATGAATCATATAAACTTAATCTTAAGATATTTGTTATTGCAATGTTCTTTCTTTGGCATCCATGCCCACACTATGGTATTAATTAGAATAGAACCAAGTTCTGTGTCATCAGGATTTGGTATCCAATATTGCTCTAAAAAATTTCCATTGTATTTCCTTGACATAGGCTTCCACTAGTCAATCTTTACATGAAGACTCTCAATTTCATTATACCTAAAGATATCTGAGATGGATTTTTCCATCCAAATCATCTCTCATGCATCCTCATTTCCTGATCTAACTAGCAACATCCTTCTTTTCTCAACATCAATCATCGGATTGAATGTTGGCTTTGGCTTGTTTCATTTGGATCCAACATATATTGGTTCATTTATTGCATTATCAAAATCTCTATCCGTAATACTTGAGATTACATGGAGTGCATTACAATCAACATCAATGCTTTGCCTTCTCTTGGACCATAAATCCTCAGAAGATGAATCACTTCCATCTATTATTCTATGATCATTATAGATTCCATATAATGTATCAATAACTCTTTCCCAATACACTACTTTATTTTTCCATTCCTCTATAACAGTTGGTGAATCCTCATTCTCGATAGTGTATTTCCACATTTTTATGTATGATGTTATCCCTTTGTTTAGTTCTTTTAAATAGACATCATTCTATTTGGAAGCTCAGAAAGATGTCTTCCCTATGGGAATTATAGGTCGACCTTCATCATCTCCATAACTCAACTTGTTCTGACCACTTAGTATCTCTAATTGATCTTTTGTACCTTAGTATTGAAACATCATTGAGTATAAGAAATTGGAAGTATTGGACATTAAGATGTCAAACTAGTGCATTTTCCCCTCCTTGGTGTATCCATTAAGGAAACTTTTGAAGTCATAGACCTTGTCAATAAGTATAGGTGGAAACACTCGATTTTCTTCAATTATGCGATATGTATCCATCATTTTAGGTTAAGAATATATATCTTTACTTTTTAGGTTGGAAGATGTTCTTCTGTAGGTTCCATCTATGTATTCATGGGTGTGCCCCACAGGCAAGAACCCAACCTTAATAGTGATGAAGACACCAAGTGCAGTTAAAAGTGACAGAAACATGAAAAGATAGCAATTCTTATTATCACTTGCTGCATTGTCCAACTGTAACAACAAATGTCGAGGAAGAGATTTAAAATCAATATTTTGACCTGTTGATCTTCCATGAGATATAAAATCATCCTTGTACACTTGACATTTTGATTAAATAGAGGTGTCAAGTAATGCATTTGTAAGTGGGTTTCTTGAACTTCCACTTTCATAAAGTGGGTCACCATACATATCCATTTGTGGGTCTTCAAGGTACCTTAAGCACTTTGCAAGGGATGTAATAGTAAATTGTGATCCCATATGTACAAATGGTAAAGAGAAATGACCAAAACTTCTTGTCTTATGCCCATGTGTAAGCATACCTATCAATGGTAAACCTAAATTTGTTCCTACAATAGATTTTGATTTGACACATAGCCTTGGGATTGAAGTCTTTGGTTCGTCCATTTTATCATGGATAATGCTCAAATACTCCTTTGGAAACCACTCTAACATAATTATGTGGGAATAGTAGCATTATCTTCCACACATAACAATCTTGTTATGTTTGTTCAACCTACCTCGTGCCTTTTGTTCCAACTCTTTTATAGTTTCTAACTTCATTTGTGCTTTCAACACAATACATTCACTGCATTTACTGAAGTTGGGGTTCTTTGAAAATGCCACATCTCGAAGCTTAGTATTCTAGATCTTGCTCATTGTTGATTGTGATATTGATGGGTAATTGAGCTTTTGAAGAGCCTCATTGATCTCTTTTAACAAAGAATTTGTGTGTAAGTCGAAGGAGCAATCTTAAAGTAGGAATATTTTCCATCTTCTTCAAGTGACGTGTTTGGTTTGGTGAAAATTCAAATTATCCATTTACAATTTGTGCAATATTCATTGGTGGCTTTGTGTGAGCTTCATGTTTTTGCATGTGGTTGGTGTTACCATGAATAAACTTTGATCTATCCATGTTGGAATAATGTTGTAGTTATGAATGTTGGCTTTGAGGAATCTTATGTATCTTATACCCAGGCTTTCTTAGAAATAATTCCCATTAAATTATCATGTCCTTACATTTCAGCAATAGGGTAGGCATGGCCATGGATCTTTCACATAGTGTGTTTGACATGAGTGAATTCAAGACAAATTCCCTAATACCATTTTTATTTATTTGTCTCATACCCTTCCTAGCACCTGCAATGGCCTTCCTATCCACATGTTGAAGACAATCTTTTCTGCAACATACACCTGTTGCCAAAAGTCGAACTGCTTTCACTTCATCTATTTTTGTTTGACATTTTGCAATTTTTTTTTGTAGCCATAACTCGTTTAATCCTTTTATATGGCCTTGTTACATGCATATCAATTGAGTTTCTATCTATTTCATTACAAAGATACCCATCCCATTTGTTTAAGGGATTTGTGTCCTCTATAAAATCCCATATTACCATTTCCTTGGGTGGCTCCTTGAACTTTTCCTTGATCCTTAATATCACACCTTTGTTATCCACCAACTTATTTATTAGCCATCTAACCAAACAATATATAGACTTATACCCAATTCTTTATATCTCACAATTTCCATCTATCTCTTCCAAAAAAACACCAAATTCCATTTCACCTAGTGTTTTACCCTCAACAATGTGCTCCTCGCAGACATTAACTAGAATTCCTTTGGCAATGGACATGCATGTTCCCATGCATTCATGTGTAAGAGAAACCTTTGTACATATGAATCTAACCCTATCTTGGGGAATATTTATGGCATGATCATGACAGTGAGGCTCCAAATCTGATTCTGGCCAAATCTCATAAGATTCCAATGCACCCCCTAATGTATGCTCAAATCCTATTGGATGTGGTAAATGAGCATCATGTTTTAACACCTTCTCAATTTGAACCACCATGCATCTTTTATTTACCATATTTCTATGCACTTTATGCCCAAGCTTTGTATTGAATATGGAGCCCTCACCCAACTTCAATCCATGTTGTAGAAGATCTCCCTTGTCTCCAATAGAAAATGTAGAAGAAACATTTGCACCTATAAACAAATGTAAATAAGGTTAGTATTTCCTCAATAAAACATTTACTATACTATCAATAATATTTAACACATGCCTCAATATTTTGATTTACCTATGTTGTGTCTCAAATCTATGATCTTCCATGGATGTATGTCCCCTTCATTAACATCCTCATCAATCAAATGTGGTTAAGTGATACCAATTATTAAAATTGTAACATAACCTGCATTAACCCTTTCTCTGACATAATAAGTTCTAGACTCTGCAGATTCGACCCTTCCTAGCCTAATGACCTGATCATTAATAAGGAGATCAACATAGTCCCCTTTTGCCAAAATTATATTTTCCATTGTAGCTTGTATCAATTTTGTAACAAAAATTAAATCGTAACATGTAATTAAAAGGTTGAACCATATAAAGTGTGACTTTATATTTTCGTAAAAACACAACTTACAAAAAAAGTAATATAGATGCAATAATTTAAATAGTATGGTAGTCATATTGTATGTAATAAAACAGTGTTTCCCACCATCTAGTACCTACTACCAAAAATTACTTTACATACAAATTACACAAAAAAAATATATGAAGACCGGGCAATTAGAGATGTAGATAGTATCATAGAATGAAAAATATAACCTCATATCAAACCACCAAGTTCCTATTTAACTTTAGAAATGACACTTGTAGTCTTGATGCATGTTTATGAATAATAATCATAAGAAATTTGTAGAAGTTGAAGAACCAAAACATGGTCCTTTGGAAAATATAAGAAATTCCAAGATCGATGCTACATAAGATGTCTAAAATCCCCATGAGAAGGAGAAATTATATTTATATTTCACTTAGTGAAGATGTGTGATGTTTGAACTTGATAATCGAAAGCCAAACTAGAGGTTTTCTTCCAAATAAAAGTTTTGGTATTGTAAATACTAGA
>APFE030086339.1:25948-45068 GCA_000404065.3 Pinus taeda
TATTGTAAATACTAGATAATTCTCATTTTTATTCTAAAAGCAAAGAAATTGCTTTGGAAGAAAATTATAGTATACCTAAATAAGACATATATTCATAAACTTCAAAATTATACAAAGCTCACATTATTCTCCATGGATCAAATAATTATGATTGGATTATTGTTTTTGTGCCAAAAGGAAAGCTATACCATTATCTTTCCTTCCAACTCAAGCACAAATGTGGTGCCAACAATAACATATATTTATATACGATTATTTTGCACTATCATTGATCTTCAGAAATTGTTCCAAGTTCAATAAAAAGGCACATCAAAAGCTATAACTCTAACCATTGTGATTATTTAAGCAATGTCACTCATAGAGCATTGGTTGCATAAGCGTAATGGCGTCTAGAAGAAAGTTAGTAATCACCAGGTATCCTTATTGCATAATCAAAAATTCATTGCCAAGAATAATATCAGAGCACTAACCTTGGTGAGGGTGAGATCTTGATATTTTTCCTTTTGGCACAAGAACGAAGATCTAGTGCATTCTATAATTCCTTCTGACACAAATACAAGCACATTTCCAACAATAATTTTGCATTGCAAAAAAAAATTAACACATGCAAGATTTACCTCTATCACAAACACAAACACATTTTCAACTGCAAGATGAAGGAAATTTAACACATTCTAACCTTCCTTCTAGCATAATGACAAACATATTTCTAATAACAACATTGCATTATGAAGGAAATATAATGAGTTAGCTTTCCTTCTATCACAAGTAGAAACCCATTTCGAACAACAACATTGCACCTCAAATGAAAGCTAACAATCAATATCATTCCTTCTACTACAGACATAGGCATATTGCTAGAAGCAACACTACATGGTCAAATAAATTTAGCACATGCAAGATTTCCTTCTAGCACAAACACAAGCACATTGCAATGTTATTAGATTTACTTCTAGCCCAAACAAGCATATTGCCAAAAACAACATTGCAAGACAAAATGAATCTGGTGTGTGATATATTTCCTTCTAGCACAAACACAAACACATAACATTTTAGGGCTAAAGAATCTAGTGCATGCTAGATTTTGTTATAGCAAGAACACACATATTACCAACAACACTCTAGGGCAAAAGAAATCTAGCACATACTAGATTTCCTTTTAGCACAAGCACATTTCCAATAACATCATTGTAAGGTGAAGGAAATGTGGTGCATACTAGATTTCCTTCTAGCACAAACAATTGAATTGCAAACAACAATATTGCAATGCGAAAGAAATCTAGTGCACACTAGATTTCCTTCTAACGCATATAGAACCACATTGTCAATAAAATCATAAAAGGGTGAAAGGAATCTAATATATGCTAGATTTCCTTCTAGCACAAACACAAACACATTATAGCATTTCTAGATAAAAGAAAACTAGCACATGGTAATATTTACTTCTAGCACAAACAAAAGCATATTGCCAACAACCACATTGTAGTGAAAAAAAATCTAGTGCATGCTAGATTTCTTCGAGCCAAAATAGAAGCATGTTGTCAATAACAACATTGCAAGGTGAAGAAAATCTAACACATGCTAGATTTACACATAGCACAAACACAAGCAAAGAACAACATTTTTGCCAAACAAGTAGTTTAACAAGACGTGAGTAAAAAGGCCTTATAACTCCCTTTATCAGACATTGCCACTCAACATATGGAATTTTCGAAGTACTCATAAAACCTCCAATAGATGGAAGTTTATTAGGAGATAGTCTTTTAGGCTTCCTGTGGCCAAAATGAATAAACTTCATTAGTAGAGACCTGCAAGATCCCACTCACAACTTGAGCAACAAATAAGTCCACACGTGAAGTTAAAGGATCCTTGCTAAGTCTTTGAAATTCCACCATTAATTCCACATAGGAATCGTGAACAAAAGCCATCAATTCCTTATTCCAAGAGGCAATAATTTGATTGTGTGTGTCATGTTTATTTTTAAAAGTAGTTACGAAGGCTTCATTTTCAAATAGATATCACCCCGCATTGTGGCATATAAGAAAACATACAATGATCGTCACTAGCATGCTGACTGAGAAATTAAATGGAAGGGGGGATAAGATGCAATAATCTAAACAAACCCTCGTAGTTTTTCCATTTTGGGACACATTTGTAGCAACACCAGCAATTTGAGCCAAGTTGTAAGACATATACCTCTTGTCCAATGCCACACTTGTCTGTCCGGTGCCAAGGGTAATGGCAACAAGCCATTTGTCAGCAATTTCACTCCCATCTTCAACTATGCATACATCTATAGTATGCAATTTTGTCGCAACACTTGAGCTACTAAATAGATTTGATATTTGAAATTTTCTCTCCATTTTTTATTTTTTTTATTTTATTTTATTTATTATTTTTTTTTTTCAGGAAATAAACTCCTTAGGATGGAAAATGTGGGACCCACAGAGACAACATATTTCTAGCATGGAAATGATAATCCTATTTCTCGAGTTGACAATAACACCTGCTCAACTAACATAAAAACCAACAATACAACAAAACCATGATCTTTAAATTTGTTAAATAATCATTTGATTCTATGATCACCACTTTCAACAACGTATTTTGTAGAGATAGACTTTGAAGGCATACAAATAATTGTAGAATCAGATGATCCCCAAGAAAGAGTTTTGCTAACAGAAAGTGGAAGAAATTGATCATGGAACCTCCCAGGCAAATTTTTACCTCGTAAATAATACATTTTTGCACTTGGTGATCTTGAAGGTATAAAATGACTAGGGTTCAAAGACATATTAAGGACCAAACCCAAAGGATCAAATAAATAAAGAAATCCATATAAAACTATCAATGGAAGGTCACATAGCAGGTAACAACTCAATAAGGCTGAGCCATAGCTAAGGGTTTGACCTCGAAGTTTCCATGGAGGATTAAGATGGAGAATGCATATTTCCTCCATACTTAGCATAGTCTCTTCAAAAGTAATTATGAGAGCAGACCCCTCGAATTCACCTAGATTAGGTTGAAGTAAAGATTGTCATGGGTGATCCCACTTATCATATATAATGTGTAATTTCTTTCTTTGGCATTGGTCTGCTATCTTTGATAGGTCAAAAAATATAAGTTCGTCATTCCCATATCTCTAAAACAATTCAGTTACTCTAGTATGATCCATACAAGGCAAATATTTTGACATTTCTTGATCTATAAATGACATATATCATAGTGACTTTGCACCAAGTCACTCAGCCAAATCATTGCTTATAAATCAAAAAAGTGTGATGGTGATTATCTATTGTGAAGACCCATATGAAAAGTTTTGTAATGATGATAAGACCAATGCAACTACTACTATGATACCCACTCACCTTTCCCTTTATCCTACAAAACACTTCCAGATGTGAAATCCTTTTTTTGCCAAGTGTTTGCTTGTAAAAGGGGAAAGTAATGAATAATTTAAACTGGCAAAATAACTTTCTTTGGGGAAAATATGATGGAAAACATGAAGCCTCATCTCCTTACCAAGCAAGTAAGGCTAACTAGGCTTGATTGACATCCATGACTAAGGAACTATATTAGTGGTAAAATTTGTTGTTTGCACTATGATTGGTGATGAACCTTGAAAGGCACATGTGCTATCATCTGCAGAATGTTAATAGTTACACATCCATGGCATCTTTGGTTCTTCCAACTTCTGTGACATAATCAGTGTAGTTGAAGCCATGGAGATTTCTAGATCCAGTGTTCTTAGAAGAATGTGGCAGGGTTAGAGTTTGGTGTCCAAGTAGTTACTCACCTTTATCACAAGCTGATCAACTGGTTTTCCTATTCTATATTACTCTCAAGATCTACTTACATGCCACAAACAAAATAAGGTATTGTAGAAACAATCTCTCTCTGTTTCTAAAGGAAAATAATCACTGTGAAATGACCAAAGATGATTTTTTTTTTTTTTTTGTAACAATTACCTCGAGAACATTGTCGGAGAACTCATAATCCATTGCAGCATTTGAAAATGACATGGGCACTGATTCTCACACATTTCTTGTTTGTTAGAATGAACTAGGTCCTACAAAAGGTAAGTCTGTCGACCCAAAATTTCCTTGCACAACTGGAGGGTAAATCTAGCTAGACTCCATCATGTTGGTTTGTTAAAATTGGCAAATAGGGCCAAATTCCACTTTGGACAACTCCTATGGGAAAGATTATTGCAACACTAAATTCCTCTCTTTGATAAGACCAAAATTGATCTAAATATTTCCAAATTTGGATAAGGAAAATGGGTTTTTGAATTTATGTTCTCTCAAGTAAATTTATAAGTTCGGCCTCATCCTTATGTCGACTCATCAAGCCTAATGGTCACGTCCCATGAGCCCCCATCGAATTGTATATATAGAGGTGTCCTCTCACCACATTTTGACACATCCAAGTGCATCATCCACGCCTCTGAAAAAGGTGGACATCTAAGGCAAGGACGTAGGTGTCAAGAGTCAAGTTTATGAAGATGTTTATCTCTATTTAGGGTTAGGGTGAATTTTCCCTGGGAAAGAGTCGCAGGTCTGAGGCACCATGGGTGGAGGCTAGAGGATTGTCTAGGAAGTTTAACTCTTGATTATGAGAGTGAGCTTCATGTTGGGTAGGTCTGTAGTCATAGGTATGCTCATTGGGTATTTTTCTGTGTCATTTGGTGTGTTGCATCTCTATTACAAGCCACGGAAAGAGGGCTGCTACAACAACTTATTGGTAAGCAGTTTGGAGGGTGTAAAATCCTTCTCTCTAGGCCACATATGCCCAGGCTAGAGCGCAACTAGGTCAAGCACTCTTCCATGTGTTTGGGACTGCTTTGTAATCTCTCATAGGTCCAAATTGTAGCAAGGAGGACGATGCATCCGAGAGCGAGTTCTGCATGATGTTTGGGCTTGTCATAGTTGGATTTTTCTCTCCTATAGCAGGCCATAGCCCTAGCTGTGTGTTACAAGTAGGTTGCAGGCCTTGACAGCCTTGGACAGGAGGTTGAAATGCTAGAAGGAGGCTGCAGGCCTTGGATCTCTTGGATGGGAGACTGTGACTCTTATCTTTTGTTTGATTAATAGTCCAAACCATCAACAAATTGGAACAGAGGTGTTTGGAGGAAGGCCACAGTCAGTTAGGGGTCCAGGAGCAAATAAAGAAGGTTGTAACAGTTTTCCATCAAACCCTCTCAATAATTGGAATTATCTCAATTCATCATTACATAAGTGTTTCAACCCTTTAAGATCCTCGACCTCCATTGTTTCTATGCCTCACATTTTATGATTTGCATTTTATAAACTCTGGCCTGCTTGGTGTTCATAAGAATCACTATAGATCTCTCCAGTTGCAGATAATGACTCATTATGTCTACACAACACCTTGATATGTAAAATAGTCTGTTCAAACTCCATATTGGCCATGATATCATGGATAAGATATGACACATGGAAATTGATACTCTGCAAATCCCATGATAGTGACCACAATTCTCATCAATAACATATTTGTACTGTTGTAACCTTGTAGTATAACATAATTCAGATTTCATTAACTTCGTACTAATCAAGCTTGCACCTGTGATTATTATTTGAAGCTGTCTAAACTATAATCTAGCTAGAGATAGCTTGCTCCTGTAATACGACCTTATCTTAGTGCCCTGAAATCAGTATCTATGACATATCTCCTTAGATCTGGGTTATAAATTCACAAGAACCTCGCATAGAAGTAACATTGACAAGGTTAAGTCTTTAGCACAGTAAACCCTGTAGCTGCTGGTATACGATATAAATATAAATGGCACAATCCTGAGGATGAAGATAAATGACAGAAGAATCATATGGGGTTCACATTGATCACACCCTTGTATTGTGTCAATCTTTGAATATCTAATTTTATTAGTTGAAATACCTCTGTGGCTTAAATATGAAGAATATAATTTGAGATAGTATGTCCTAAGCTTTTCATCTTGTGAAGATCACCCTTGGAACACTATGATGGTTACCTTGTTCACTTTATCATCCATAATTGATTGGTAGCTTACTACTATTGAATATTGCTATATCCCTTCTGGAGATTTAAATATCAAGTCATTGTCTCTAAAGAAATAGCTCAAAAGGTCACTTGAATTGCTTCTCCAGATATTCTATTGACAATACTTTCAGATAGTTACATTTGTTGAGAGTAGGTGTTGTATGAATTTTGCAAAGGTTGAGAACTGTGAAAGCCTTGACATTGAGATCACTATACATGAGTCAGTACTACTGCATAAACAATTGTGAAATAACGATTGCAGGGTAGTATAATGCACATCAAGATTGAGAGTCGATGTTCTTGGTGGTGCCTAGGGTTTGTCTTTGAGTGAGATTTGTCAAAATTATGTATAGCTGATTTACAGTATTGATAATTCATATGACAAGATGAATGTGGAAGAAGATGAAAGATGGAAGATTTGATGATCGGAAGTTCGAAGGATTGCTTAATAGCTTAAGCAAAGCTACCAAGGTTTTCAAAGTATTTGCCATATGTCTACAATTGAATAGAATATTAAAGCAGTTTCTTTGACATCCTGGGTAGTCAGAATATGTTACTATTAGTATGATTATGTATGACAGTCATGGTACATCTTGATGATGTATGGGCTTCAGTTTTCCAGAAGTACAATACCTTCATCTAGCATATTCAACCTTGAATAAAATCTATGGTTGAGATTCATAATCTGTTGAGTAGTCAATATATCTCAGGGTCTATATTTGATTACAGGTGTATCTAGGTCTTTATAGTGATTAGGGATTGCTACAGAGTCAATTTGAATAGATTCCCAGAAACTGTTATTTTTTATAGTTTGTTTTTTCCTAGAAACAAGAGTTCCAGGGTTCACATGGCATAGATGCTTAATTAGATTGCTCCTCAAAGTGATTTTGTTTTGATAGGACCACAAATGTCACTATGAATTAACTCATGATTTTTGTTGCTCTCAATTTAGATATTTCAAAGCCATCCATCTTCTGCTTTCCAAAAACACATGCTTCAACTCTGACACCAAGTCAAAATTGAAGCAAATTAGCATCATGTTATCACTGAAACTAGATCACATAGATCATTCAATAAGACAAAAATACTATGAAATGAGACACTGACAATTTTATTACAAATATAGAGCAAAATAAAATGGATTTGGAAGCACATGAACACATAATAGAGCTTTTAACACTAAACGTTCCAATTCGTATGACTCTTTATTTTCCTAATAACCTTTCACTTCCTATAATCTCTCTCTCACCACATATGTAGCCAAGTTTGTCCTCTTATTGACTTTCCATTTTATAGACCCTCAAATTACACCACACACAATTGTTTCATGTACACTAATTTCAAAATTTGATCATTACTTTAATGACCTAACATTTTAACAACAGAACCAAGGCAAGCCTTTCAGGACCTTTCCTATAATAGCTCACATCAAATCACAAGATCCCAAAATTGCTTTTCCTGGTTGCAGTCAACCTCTGATAGATATGTCACCTATACTAAAGTGACACAAGAAATAGGATTGTCATAATGTATGACACAAATTGGCATCATTAAAGATGGTGTGACCCACCATAAGCCTTATGCATTAGATAGGGAATTGTTTGCCGGGGAAAATAAATTGGAAAGATGAATAAGGTGTAGGATGATTTTGGTGAGATCTAACCAATTTTGGTAACAAAAGGGTAATCACAATAAATATGCACAACTATGGTATCATTAAAATAACCTATTTAATCATTAATGTTTGTGCACAAAGTTATCAATGAAACAATGATCCTCATTAATCCTTAGTGACAAACAAAGAGCATCAAGACAAAGTGTGCTAAACTAGTCTGTAGTTGTAGCCAATACATGTAAAAATTACTTGAATGGCTTTCCAGGAAGTTGTCTAAATCAAATCCTGTTGGAACTATCCTGCTACAGGAATACAAATACACATAAGAACCATTAGACTATATTTTCAAAAAGATGTTCACCAAAACCCTAGTTGGTTATTAGAGCATGATAAAATTTATTTCCTGTCATATCTTCACTTTTACATATAAACTCCTGTGTATGCAAGTTCAGCTTTTTAGGACCTAAAGCACCCATGAAAGTGCCTCTGCATATCATTGATCACATAAAATAGTTTGAAAATAGTTGAATTAATACATGAATACACATTGAGAAATAAAATCTGCATGGCATGTTGGCAGAATATCGAATATAACAACAATTGTTATGCATAACATCAATAACTTAAAATATTGGGACAAGAGACAATTATCATTTTATATCATAAGCCTTTCTAATTCCTTCAAATCCACTCCAAGGTGCACCAAAGACATCATTTCAACTGGATTGCATTCTTGCAAAAATTTATAGTGGTCAACAAATACATTAAAGGTACACACAACCACAGTTCTACAGATGTTCTGGGAATACCAAAGCCACTCCATTCCCTCCATCTATATTAAAGATTCCTGAATCTATGAAAAGTTGAAACCCATCCCCCCATCAAAATTGGCACAAAGAAGCAACCAAGGGCACCCACAATAAAGAATAACATGCATAGAAGCCAACACTTAGCACAGATATGAAATCATGATGCTAAGGTATTGGGCATATAAATCCATTTGCCAAAATTATTTTCCCACATTTGGATAAGCATATCCCATTTTCCTCATGCGTTCCTTGAAAAGAAAAGGAATTCCTAGCAATTTAAAAATCTGGCTTGACTTGACCCAAACCCACCCTGTGTTTTAAGTAAATCTGGCATCCTCTGTGAGCTCTACCTTTAAGTCAATCGGGCATGTTTTGTGAGCTCTACCTGTAGCAATAGGTTTTCACTCATTGAATGTTTAGAGCTAAGGGCCTTGCAGAAAATGCCTAAGTAATCTATAACACATTATCAATTGACTCCAATCTAGAACAATGAGTTTTAGCCCATTCAAAAGATTATTTGGATATGGTTTGTGCAGATGAATCCACTTTAATGACGCCGTGCTTGACACTATGAGATATCAGACATACATTGGCCTCTGTTAGGCAACTTGATCAGAAAAGGATTAACTCTGGTTTACACTCTTTAAGAGAGAGGCAAGGTTAGGTCTTGGTGGTAATATCTTAAAAGCCTTTAGAGAAATTGGCTCAAATGTAAGAGGTAGAATAAAGGGATACCATGCTATCACGCAAGTTTTTTCAAATCTGGTTTTGATGACAAGGATGTTATGGCCATAATGACTGGGCCATTCCATGCCTTCACAGACTGCAATAATATTGGTGATGATGAGTCGCCCTTTGATGAAACAAGTTTGCCCAAGTTTGATAATAATCATGAGAATATGCTTGATTATGAGCATTGAGCTTTGGTAAGACTATTACATGCGACATTCAACAGAGTGATAGGCTTCCAGCTCATAGTCACTTTGGAATCATTGGGTTTGGGTATAAACTTGATAATACCTTTGTTTAAGTTTGTTCCAAATTATTGCTCTTGTGATGGATTCTTTGTAAACCTATACAAAATGTTTGGATTGACAAAGTACTAGGTAGCATTATAGAATTCACACTGGAATCTGTCTAATCCCAAGACTTACCATCATCATTGATCATGTTTGAGAGGGTAGTAGCTAGCTTACCCAAGGTTAAAGACTAGTCACACAATATTCTTTGTGCTTAGTCTTTGCAATTGAAAATTCTTTTGTAGGGAGAATTAAGAAGTAAAATGTTTTTCAATTTCATCTTTTAAGCCTACCCTTGGTTGATTTGATAGTGGATATTATCTTCAAGCCTTCTTTTGAATATAGATCCCCTAACAATCCTTGCACTATGATATTCTGCAGATGATTAGATCATAAACAATCATACAAACAAAAACTGTTTTCCATTGAGAAGAATCTTTATACCCCTCTCAAGGTCCTGCAAGGCAAGGACATGGATTGAAAAGAATATATATACTCTTCTCAAAAGAATATATATACATTATGCATGAGGTTAATTCTATACTGTCTTGAGGAAAAACAAAAGGCTTGGGTTAGATCTGGTAGTCCAAAGGGAATATCTTCTATTGCTAGTCTAATTGAGGGCTTTCTCAAGCATTGGGGCCCTGGGTTTCGATGATATGAAAACACCTTTCAAGACCTTGTGGTAGATGTACAAGAAGAAGAAGCTCCCACCTCTCTTGAAGATGATAACAATATCACTGAAAAAGACCCTCCAAATTCACAAGATTAGTTCTTGGATAGGCTACTTGTGACCAACGTGGCCCCACATTAAACCCCATCCTCATCAAAGAACAACTATGTGTTGATGTATCTGTCCTAGATTCTATGAATGATTTGCATGAAAACAAGGACCATGATAATAATTTTCACCATTGTGAGGATGATAGTCATGATTTCCTACATGACAAAGTGATAAACATAGGAAATGAAGAATTTTTTAATATTTCCACCGATGATACAACCCAAATGTATTTCTAGACATGGTATACCCGAAAAGATCAACCATATGAAAAGGATGATGAAGATCATGCTTCCCTTGCTGATAATTTAAATCCTGAAAACACTTTTGAGGTCACAGAAATATAGTTCAATCACACTAATCCTATTTTCATAGACACTGAAATTAAGGGAGCTGTAGACTTTCATGGTAATATACTTGGCACCTCAACATTTCATTGTGAGTTTGAGGAGTAATGTAAACCCCATGTTGCAATTTTATGTTAATCATGATCATGTAAGAAGTAAATGGAAGTAATCATGATTTCCTACACTTTGAGGTCAATAAACTAAAAAGGTTTTTCAAATCTAGCAAAGTAATAATGTGACCATTATTATTATCTGAGTGAAGAAACAATTAATATTATAGTTCAATCCTCAAAGATCCTATATCATGGAATCCAACAGTCCTGCTATTTTTTATGCCTACAATCTGAATTTATTCCTCAATCTTGATGGGATAGGGAAGTCTCTTCCTTTTACTTTCAATACTCATCTGGAAGAAAATGTTATTGACATATGTGATGCATATTCCTCAGTAGATGAACAAAGGGTATGTTATAAACACACAATTATTGAAGCTTTGAGTCATACAGATCCATTTCCACCTCTAGATGGCTCTATTGTTGACAATAATAAAGTTGGACAGCCCAGAATATTTATGAAACCTGTAATGAAACCCTTGATGACATATACAACTACAGTGCCGAGAATGAAAATGATTTCAAGAAAACAATTGATGAAGAATACAGGCTTGACCAAATAAAAAATTTCTCCCTGGACCACATCAAATGCAAAGATGTTCTCTTCTTCATGAAAATGTGGACAATCATTCATGCACTAGATTTTTAAAAGGAAATGTAGACAACAAACCTCTAAAAAATCCACATGAAGTCAACGCTGAGGGACAATTTTGGGGCTCGGAAAAGGTGCACTCTGGAATGATCAATGATATAGGTCAAAATGATCTAGAAACTAGCAAGAGGATGTTTTCTCAACCTAGTCATAAACAAGATCTGGCTGCTCTAACCAATCAGCTTATGGGGTTTAGGGTTTGATGGTGATACAAGCACCGTTATGAAGTGTTGTGTTTTTGTATAAATTTCTGGGCATTATATTTCATAAACAGACTCTAAGACGTCACTTATAGTGGACCACTACAAAACAATCACGTTCCATCTTTCTAATTCCCCTCACTGTGTGTTCAATTTTTGAATGAGAAACCTGTGGGTATTATTGGTCTTCTGGATCAAATGTGCATGACCTTGAAGGCTCTAATTTTTCAATGGAAATAGGATGAAGTTAAATTGACAAAAATGGACCTTAAACAAAAGTTTTGTACCATTACTTGGGTCAAACTTATCGGTCCATTCATCACTGCAATTACACAATATTAGAAACATCCAAACACCTCAAGTCTCTAAGCAAAGAATCTGGTGTAAACTCATTAACTCCAGACGACAACAATACTAGAGGCGGACATCATAAATACCATGTAACATCCAATGGGAAAATACATTTTATACATGAAATCAAATGCAGTTAGAGTATTTTCTAATGTTAGAACCCTGGAAAATTATGGAAGACGTACTCGTTCATTTTGATTAAAGGTCAAAATACTGATTATAATATAGTGCAAGGCAATTCCAAAAATATCTTAATTGGAGACAGAATACACTTTTTATTAATATGTGTCCAAAGGTAAACAACTGCATTCATACATGAAAGAAGGAATTCTCTGAACTATTCAATACTTCCTAACAACTATAACCCATTCCAAAAATTAAAAAATGCCATTTCACCTAAGGATACTAAAAAGAAAATGGAAGAAATAAGTGAGTGAACTAACAAAAAAAGATTAAAATAGGTTCCCAATAAGATATTCTCAAAGGGAATCTATGCACGTTAATTCATATTCTCAAAGTAGACAATGACATGAAAACTTTCTAGTTTGTAACTGAGGAATACCAAAGCACAATGAAGATGCCAAATAAATATATTTTTAACTTGCAAGTTATCCAGCTTAAAGTGCATGATGCTAATCAATACCAAATACAAAAGTGTAGGCTGTGGTAATCATGTCAAGATTCCTGCAGCAAGAGCAACAATCAAACTAGTTGTATATCCTGAAAGTGCATGCCAAAAATACCTATAGCCCCTCATAACAGGAAATTTTGTATTATTTCCAAGATCCCTGTTCTTTTGGTAATCAGAACAGAGCACTAAAGCAAGGAGCATCCCTGGAATTTCCTGCAATGTGATTCAATATAAAGTTTAAAGAATGAGTAGGTGGATGTGAATAAGGTGCTCACTATTTATGAGTCCTCAATTTTAACAAACCGTGACATCCATAGAAATATTGTTCATAAGAACATTTGTGTAAAAAATAAACTAAATAAAGCATTCAAACAAAATGGTATCTTCCCACTAAAAATGCACCAACTACAACAACAACCTGCTGATGGTTTAAACAAATTAAAGAACATGTTAAATAGTTAATACTGACAGATTTAACGATAGGTTAAGAGAAAAGACTTCATTCTGGAGTAACAATGAAGTAAAGTAACTCTCTTTATTAGAGATCTTATACACAAAGTTTGGTGTACCTGAACAGGTATTGAATATCTTATAAATAAAGTTTGGTGTACCCAAATAGGCCCAAAATGTATCTCATGTATGCAGTTAATCTCTTACAGGCACCCTATGTCCGTTGATAAATTCACTGTAATACTAAAACAGTAAATAGTTATATCATGGCCAAATATGACATGTAAGGTTCTTGAACAAATACTGTCTGATAAACAAAGCTGGAATACAATATTATATTGGAATATACTTGATGAAACATCTAAAATCTAGAACCACCTGACTATTACATCATTATAAATTATTCCAAAAACATTATAGAGAAGAAAACAAACAAATAATTGTTTTGAAAATGGTGGAAAACGAAGAGGAAAAGAAACCCTAGTGAAGTGCTGATGGTCATCGATAACTGAGTTACTGTGGCACTGCTGTCAGGCACCTGATGGTAAGGGTTAACCTCCATGGCTCACCAGACTCCGTTCAACCTTACCTCCTTCCCACGGGCTATCTAGCATTTTCTATTCCTATGGTCCTCCTGCCTTCCTCGCACTCCGTAACCACCATCGACCATTTTCCTATCGGTTGCAATGGACTTGGACAAGGTGGACTATACTGAGGACCCCAATCCCCATGAGGTCATTTGGTCTCGCCATCACGCTGTGTCGGGCTCTGGTCCTTTTGCCGCATCTCTGCGACCTCTGTCAACTCCTATCTCTGCACTGGACAGACTTGGGCCATCTATGCCCCATCCTCCGCCCTCTGTCAACATCAAATATGCCTCTGGCTTGGACTGCCCACCGCTTTCCCCAGCTACCTTGAATCTCCTCAATACTTGCCTACAACCATGACCCACTTTCAACGCGCCGCTGCCCCATCTACCCCACATCTCCACCCCACCCTACAACCCTTCCTCCTCTGGCATCCCCCCTCCTGGGACTGCTACCTACCTTGTTCCTGCACTATCCGGTAGCACCCTTAATCTTGGTGGCCCATCTACTAGCACCCCTATCTGTTTTGGATGCTTCAGCTCCCTGGTCCCAAACCCTAAATCGACCCCATCCACCCCATAGACGGTTAACCGGGGCATACGGGGACATCTTTGGGACTATCTGACGGCTTGTAGATCTGACAAGCTAAAGAAAGGAAGGTGCCTAAAAGCTGTCGATAGGGACGTCAACCTATCCTTGGGTGAAGACCTCTCGATGGGGGAATTTGTTGATACAGGCAAGAAGGTCTTGGTGGGCCGAGTTTGGGGGAAAAAATATACTGTGGAGAGACTTCGTCTCTGGACCTCAGAGATTTGGGGTTCTTTACTAAAAGAATTACCCACCATTTGGGTGCTTGTGCGAGTATGGTTTGCCCTTCATTTCCACAAGGAAGAGTACACGGACTAGATACTCTCTAGATTCTGGCATATCAAATTAGCCCCTATTTTGCTGAAAAGATGGGATCCCTTATTTGATCATGAGAGGGAACAGATGGGAGCTGGACCAATTTGAGTTCGATTACCAGGCCTTCCAATCCAATACTAGTCTCCAGTCATTTTTAAGCGAATAGGCAATGCACTAGGTACCTATTTGGAACATGATCAATCCTATGAAATGTCAGGGAATATGACTATGACTCGCATCCTGGTCATTTGGACACCATAGAAGGCCTAGAGGAAAATATTACCCTACAATGGAGGCATTTCTCTCGCTGACAAAATCTTGATTACGAAGGCATTCCATTCAGGTGTAGACGATGCCATAAGGTTCGACATCTTTTCAAAGAATGCCCATTGCTCATGCCTACTACTCTGGCTGCTACAAAGGGAGCCAAACATAACCAGACAGAAGACCCAATTGTGGATGAACAACCCACAGGTCCGGATAGTCTAAAGGATGTCGCTGGGGTCACTGCTCATCCATCCAGTGCTTCCCAGATGTCGCCAATCTCCCCTCCTATGACTAGATCCTGGTCTATTGCGGAGGCTGCTCCTACATCAGGTACAGTTTCTTCTCCCTTATCCTCTGCACTGAATTTTAATCAATATTTTTTTCTCATTGGAATCATCTGCATCTTTACCTTGTTTGGTTACCTCTCCCACTACATGTGCACGCAATCACCCATTGCCTATATTTTCCACCACCCCCCCGGCTGTCCTTGGATAGGGGCTCCAAAAAAGTCTTATTTCCCCATCTGCTTTGGGTTCACATTCCTACAACCTTTGTTCCCGCCATCGAGAAATCCCTGACTCGCTTGGATTGGGTATCACACCCTCTAATGTTGAGCATAAACCCACCTGGGGGAGGCCTTCCAAGATGTCCAAAGCCATTAAGATTGTTAGGGATGATGTAACTTAGGGCAGACAGAACACCATTGAAAGGGTACTTAGAGCACCAAACAACCTTGGCAATGTTCTACCATGAAGTGGATCTCCTTTAGATGTAGGGGATTAGCTAGTCCCTCTAAAAAATTAGCCCTTAAGAGACTCTTGAGTTGTGAGCCTTGTGACATTATTTTTCTTCAAGAAACCCTAGGTAGCTTTGAGCTGATTGTTAGGACCCTTCTAACTATCACGCCAAGGTGGCACTTTCAAGCCCTAGATGTTGCTGGGAGATTTGGGGGTCTACATTTCGGGATAAAGCCTCGAACCATCAAGGTTACATCAGCTTAGGGAGGCCAGGGTTTCCTGGGTATCGATATATTTTCAGCTGAATTGGGCAAAAATCTCTATATTATGAACATTTATGCTCCCAATCATAGTATATTGGATTTCTTGTAGCAGCTCCTTGAGAATCCCTTGATAGACCAATCCACTATTTTAGAGGGAGATCTTAATTTCTCCATCGAACATGAAGAATTCTGGGGACATCACTCGTAGCTGGATCCACTCTTGGATCAACTCGGCATCCTCTTGGAGCAACATGGTCTTATTGATGTCCCTATAAAAAGGAAGCTACTAACCTAGCACAACAAAAGGATTGGAGATGCAGCTCTGGGGAGGAGACTAGATAGGTATCTCATTCATGAAGATCTACTTAATTCCCTCACAAAATACAGATAATGGGTGGGCACTAGAGGAATATCGGATCATTCCCCTATTTATTTGGAAGTGGTAGGCTCCTTCAAAAAACCTAGGGCTCCTTTTAATTTTAATTCGACCTGGTTAAAGGACACTGAATATCTCAGGTTGGTTTTGGAATTTTGGAAGGCCCATCCCTTACCAAATGTCCAGAGGAAGGTTGAGGGTTTCTATAGTAACCTGATCAAACTGAAGCGATTATCCATAGATTGGGCTAGAAGGAAAAATGCCAAGGAGGAACATACCCTTGGTGACATTGAAAATTAGTTGGCCACTCTAATGGATGAACAGGGAAGAGGGTACACCTATATAGTAGTAAAACTATATCTTGTGGTCTTGGAAACCTAGAGATCAAGGATTATGTTGGACCAGGAAGAAACTTGGAGACTCAGAAGCAGGGAAATTTGGTTACAAGCGGGGGATGGAAATACAAAATTCTTCCATAAATTTGCAAATGGAAGGAAAGCCAACAATACTATCTAGTAGATGCCTACGAAATAGGGTCTGATTGCTAAAACTTATAATCAACAGGCATGGCTAGGTAACACTCACTTCAAGCAGCTGTTCAAAGCCCCACCAGGCACACCTCTAGCTGATATCATTCGCATTGCAAGGCATTTTCCCAGATTTGTGGAACCTGAGTTAGTGGAGGATCTCATAAAACCTATTACTATGGGGGAACTCAAGAGCACCTTGAAGTGGGTTAAGAAGGACAAAAGTCCGGGGAGAGATGGTTGGTTCGTGGAATTCTATCTTACGTTCTTTGACATTATTAGACCAGATCTACCTAATGTGATCGAGGAATGTCGTACATCGGGCAGAATGTATGAACCTATAAATTCCACCTATATAGCTCTCATTCCCAAGACAGACTCCTCGCCATCCTTCAATGACTTCAAGCCTATATCCCTATGTAATTGCCTATACAAAATTATTGTGAAGATCATTGCTAACCGCATCAAGCTCATCCTATCAAGCAACATCTCCTCAGAACAGTTTTCCTTCCTACACAATCGACAAATCCATGAGGCCATCGGCACAGCACAAGAGGCCTTACACTCTATCAAATAGAATAAGCTTAAAGGGGTGATGCTCAAGATTGACCTCTCAAAGGCCTTTGACAGGGTCAGCTGGTTATTCTTAAGGATGATCCTTGCTCACCTGGGCTTTCCAGTGGTTTTTATCAATGGATCAGTCTCCCATTCCTTTCAGGCGGAGAGAGGAATCAGGCAGGGGTGTCCTCTCTCCCCATTGGTTTTTCTTATTGTGATGGAAGTCTTACACAGGTTGATTGCATCGGAAAAAGAGCTGGGAGGCTCAACAATCTTAGATCATGGAGCAATGCACTCTAACACATCTACTCTTTTTGGATGACATGCTCATATTCTTAGATGGAGGCATTCAAGGCAACAACACTCTCTCTGAAGTGCTGAATCTCTTTTGTGCCGCAATAGGGATGGAAATAAATGGGGCAAAATCCACTATATCTCTCTCAGCTTGTACTCAATAAGAGACCTATCATGCACTCCAAAACTTCCCCTTCCAAAACTTGACAATGGAGGATGGATTGAAGTACTTGGGTTTCAGGATAAAAGCAGATGGATATAAAATTGCAGATTGCACCTGGTTGTTTTCCAAGGTGGAAAGAAGATTAAATATTTGGAGCCATCATCTACTATCCAGAGCAGGTAGATTGGTGCTCATTAAATCAGTTCTAGAACCAACACCAGTCTTTTGGATGTCTCTAGCCTGGATCCCCCGAGGTATATTACAAAGGATATGGTGAGTTCGTTGCCACTTCTTATGGAAGGGTCACAAGGAGGGAAAACCTTATGTGTGGGTCAAATGGAGTAGAATTGCAGCTCCTGAAAAATGGGGAGGTTGGGGCCTCAAGAACCTCTCTGCCTTTCCTCAAGCACTTGCAGCCAAATTATGTTGGCTTCTCCTGAAGCACAAGAGCCTTTGGTCAGAGGTTGTTACCCATAAATACATATGGTTGCACATAGTCATGGACTGGTTAAGGTTACTTTCTTGGAACAGGAAAGGAATATCAGTGATTTGGAGGGTTGTTATAAATACCCTTCCCATCATAAGAAGGGGTCTTACTTGGCAGATCGGCAATGGTATGTCTATCCGCGTTGGGACTGATCCATGGATTGGTTGTAGCAACTCACACCATATCCCTCTTGGCTTGATTGCCTTCCTAAATCATAATGGAGTGGAAAATATCACACAGATCGGGGGCCTATACAACACCACTACATATACCAGTGGAGGCCCTGCATATACCAGATCAGTGGCATATGGAGTGGAGGAGATATTTTATGGCTTTAATTGAATCCCATGTGAGACTAAGGGATGAGGATGATGAACTGATTTGGGGTTTTGCACAAAAGGGGATATATACTCCAAAGGATGGATATCCTATTATCCATGCTAGCCATAAACCTGATTCTTTGGGTAGTTGGTGGAGCAACATATGGAAGCTAAAAGGCCCTTCGGGCACTCGTCTTTTGATGTGGAACATCATTATGGACAAAACCCTAACTGGAAATAATCTTAGAAAACAATCTTTTAAGGGACCTACATGGTGTGTATTATGTCGTGGGGATGAGGAATAAAATCACCATCTCTTCCTCTCCTACTCTACAACACAACAGGTCTAGGTGCAGGAGTTACATACTCTTAATTTATCACTTACTTGGGTTGATGATGGTATACTAAATGCCTGGAATCAATGGTGGGTTGAAGCTCCAAACCCAAGATCCCGAAATCTTCCATTAATGGTGTGCTGGCACATATGGATGAGCCGGAACAACAACATATTTCATGGGAAGTGTTATCACTCAGGTTGTCCCTATGCTCCTATTAGGGATACGGCTGAGGTAACCACAAACCAATCTTCTGATTGCAGGTTCTAGCCCACCTGCAATCGGAGAGGGCT
>APFE030086339.1:45088-61815 GCA_000404065.3 Pinus taeda
ACATCAGGGATGAAAGGCAAAAGAGAATCATTTCATCATGCTGACAGAGAGGAGAAGTGGATGAGTGGGATCCCAGAGCAGTTAAGAATTCCAAAGATATGCACTCATATATGAAAGAAACAGGGTAAACCAGAGCATTTAAGAATTCTAGCTCATAACTGTTTATGAAGAAAACATTGAAAAGTGCAGAAATCGAACTTAAGGTGTAACAAAACAAATCTTAAGCTATTCTTTTTTCCTACAGCTTAGAAAGGCGGAAAGATGATAAAAACATAAAATAGACAGGGAAGAAAAACACTTATTGGATCATGCAGAGACACAGCAATTCCGTGATCATTCCTTGGCCAAGAGAAAACATCAAGTTGTTTCGCAATCCATGCTTTCAACAATGTTTGATCATGAAAATTATGACAGTTACAGTGCGAGTCTTTACTCAGAGAAATTGCTGGAAAGGAAACTGACCAACAACTACTACTACCAACCAACCAACCCTTCAAAATATCGCTTCGGGTGATATTTATAAACAAAATATCAGGAAGACATCATTACAAGTGACCTTGACAAGTCTGCTTAGAACTCTTCAAAAATTTAAATGATGCTGGAATTAAATGCAAGTAAATCTTTTTGGCTGCGTTGGGGGCAGCTGAATCGGAACAGGTGACGAGGTGGCCCTTGGGGACCAGATGCAGTGCTGCTGAAGTGAATGAGCTTGGGGACTGCAGCTCAGCTTTGGTGTGAATTGAATGTGCAATTATTATGATTTGAGAGTTTCAAGTAGTTTTTCTCTCCTTCTGTGAATCTGCTGGAAGATATTCAATTTTCTCTTGCTTTGGGCCGCCGCTCAAGATATTCTCTGATACACTTTGCCGCTACATTGATGGTTTCTGCTGTGGACTGATACTCTTTGACACGCTTGATACTTGCTGATTTGATCTGATACACTTTAAACTCTGTGAATGATCTGCTGCTGTCTTCAAACCGGATCCTTTGGCACGTTTGGGCAATTTTCGGGCTTTTTCGGCGCGCAGCGGGCTTGGCAATCAGAAGATTCCCTGAAGATTCCTTGAAATGGCCTATTTCCCGTAGTGATGCGCGAATAGTGTTTTGCGCTATTCGCGCATCAGAAACTGCCTCTGTTTCTTGATCTGGAGCTCCGAAGTGCGACTTTTCTTCCTGCGCGAAGCTTTTTCGGCTTTTCTGGCTGCTGACGTAAGCATGGCATCAGCTGTACGACGGATGACGTCATCTGTGGGTCCCTGGTACAGCACGACGTGGTGAGGTACTAGATAGATTGTGGTGAAGAGACTCCGATGCGATATTGCGATATCGCGTCGGCGGGGAAAGAGGGGGATCATTGGGTCGGGGATTTGGTGCTTGCGTTTGCCGATATGCGATATCGCGATATCGCATCGGCGGAGACGGAGGGGTGAACAGATTGGACACTTGGCACTTTGTGATCGCCGATCGCCGATATCACAATATCGCATCGGCGGGGAACGGATGGGCAATGTTTTGCATGAATGTGAGAGTGCGAGGTTGCGACGTGAAAACGGTCTTGAGGGGAAAAGGTAAGTAAGTGGGTGCGAAGGTCATATAAGGTTTCGGAAGGGGTCCGACTACCTCGGGGGAACTTTATACTTTGGAAGGAGTCCATCGTATTTGGGAGGTGGTTTGGGGGTCGGGGCTCTTGCTTAGTTTCTGATAAACTAAACGATTCCCGGGACTTGCTATGGTTATTTTCAACCAGGGGGAGGGATATTACATAGGGGAATTTACTTAATATTAATACGGGGATGGGAAACATAGGGAGCTACATAATAATGTTAGTGGTTAGTGTGGAGATGGTAAGAAAGCACTAAGTTCGGGGGGAACTTAGGCTGTTGCAGGGGGTAGGACCATACTTTGGGAGAAGATATGGAACAACTTTGAGTAGAGTAGATCTTTACTCAACCAGAGTGATGGAGATGATGAACTAAAGAGGTGTCAAGCAGATCTTGACCTATTTTGGGGATGTTAGTTAATGATCGGGGGAAAGCAGAGAAGGGGAGTTAGTTATACCTCATTTGAGCCTTTTTCTTACAAATCTTTGCTGATAATGTTCTGCATGATATGATACCTGCAAACTTGGAACTTGTCAGCAATTCAATAGCCTCAGAACCACCTACCCAGCCTACTTGCCTAGCATTTTTTCTTCTTTTGCTTGGGGGTGCACTTAGACTTGCAAACCCATCATACATTTTTCTTTTGATGCTTTCCTATCTACACACTACCCTTATTTCTTCCAGAGCCCAGATTAAACTGTTGGACTCTTCTGTTTCTCTACCTATCTAAGAGTCTGCCAAGATTAAACTGTTTGGACAGACTTACAATCTCTATCTTCTAAAACATGAAATTTAAACCTAGGGAGACTAAGATTAAACTGTTTGGACCTCCCTTTAACTAGAAGTAGCGATACCAGGAAAACTTTACAAAATTTGAAGGCATCTAAATGAACTTGAAGTAGCCTTCTTCATTTGGAGACTGTTTGAGCAAATATGGAGCATTGCAGCAAGAAAAGTACAACATATTTGGCCTGTGAAATGCCAATCATGAAAAATGAATACCTGCTACAGCAGGAGCTAACAGGAAGCATATAGTTTGGCCTTCGATTATTCCTAAGATTTGTAATAGTTATATGGAAATTCTGGTTGATGAACAGGTTGCCAAGATTCGAACCATCACCTTGGAGGTCGTAGACAAAGCGCACCCTTGGGCCTATTTCGATGAATCGGCACAGGAATAGTGTTGTGGCGGTGGCATTATCCTCCATATATCTGAGACACATTATTTCCATATTTGTATGGGCTTGGGAGATGGCACAAATAACTTTGCGGAGCTCCTTACACTTCGTCATCTTTTATATTTTGCTATAAACAAAAACTATAGATATTTACAAGTTTATGGGGACTCTAGGATTGTTATTAACTGGTTCAACTGCATTTCTACATGCAATGCATATACACTCATAACCATATTGGATGATGTTTTGGTTTTAAAAACACATTTTGATCATGTTTCATGTGCTCATATCTACAGGGAGCGCAATGAACCTGCGGACCGACTTTCAAAAGTGGCAACGTATCATCCTAGAGGGGAATGGTTGATCAGGGAGCACACACTAGAACAGATCTACCAGTATTTCCATAGACCATACATGGATCAGGAACTACAGAGGGTTGATAAGCCCTAACTTATCTATTTCTTTTATTTATTGTTTGTCTACAGAATAGTAATCACCATGGGTGAAATTTTGAAAAAATTTGAATATGTAAATAATAATTTATATGATCAAATACTATCATCACACCCTTCTCTGGGTTCTTATATAGATTTCTACAGTACAAAATAGTTCTTAGATGACCACGGTCACTTTTCTGAATATGCATATGGAATTTACATGTAATTTTCCTTGATAATGAAAATTACGATACTTTTCCTCGGGAAAAAAAATGTTTTGAAATACCTGAAATCTGAAACAAAATTCTGAATTTTGGAATAAAATGTTGAATATTTGACAATAAAGAAGAACAACATTAAAATATTTGTGGACAAACCTCAAAACAGAGCCTTTATTAATATGAATAATAAAATGCTTCAACAATATATAGGATAAAATGGCTTTTCCTGCCAATGGGCGATTGACTCACTGGTGAGGTGAACAAGTGTTTCGTTGTCCACCAGGGTTCCATTCTCACTTTGATCTAAAGGGATTAGATTGGGTGTATGTCCTCAGCAATTTTGGCAGAATAAATACCCGTCAAGTTCACACCTTACGCCAATGAAACTCTGCTCCATGGTGCATGTCCTGAGCAATTTTGGCAGAATAAATACCCTTAAGAGTTCACAAAATAAATACCCCTCAGATTTCACACCTTACACCAATAAATACCCCTCAAAATTCACACCTTATGCCAATGAAAGTTTGCTCCATGGTGCAACCATTCGAGGCCAATTTTTTGAAGCATTACCCCAAAATTCTTTCCTAGATAGGTTTAGATGTGAATCTATGCCTGTCCAAGAGGAATATGGACACTGCACTTGACCTAGGAACCTGTTTCTCACAAATTACCCACATGAAAACATTCCCAAATATACTTTTGTATAAGGGTTAAGAGCCCGTCTAAAGCCTTCAGGCAGGCTCACTTATCTCTTGCATGTGGGATAACCAATTTTACACAATAAACTTTATTTTGTTAAAATTTCAAATTAATACTATTAATTTTTGTTACCCTAAAGCTGCCATTTAGCCTTAAATTTCTCTTTAAACCTAGTTGGCTCTTCTAAATCCAAACTGATTTTTCTTAAATCCATGAAGCCTATAAACGTGTGGCATGAATAGTTCAACAACGTGTGAGAAGTTGTTAGTAGCACCCTAGAAATAACAAAGATGGAGATTTTCCCTCCGACCTGAGGCAAACTTCTAAAGACAATGTTAATGGATTCTCACCTTTTATTCAGAATGGGAAAGGCATACATTAGTCCTGGACTTCTCACAATCTCTGTTTTATTCCTCTAATAAGTCTCAAATGAAGCAACAAATATTTTTCACCTCTTATTAGAGTCCATTCTAAAAGAAATTACTCTTGTTGTTATATGTCTTAAAGAAGCCAGTGTGACCTGTAGCATGTCAAAAATGGCATTCTGCTAAGACCTTTGTTTTGATTTGGAACTAGGTATAAGGTATACAAGGTATGTCGATAAGTGTAACTCATGTAGGAACTTCTTACACATGTAAGGTGTGAATGTGTGAGAAGTGGTTCAAGACAACTTTTGGTGACCACCTAGTAAAACTGTGAAATAATACCATCTTGTAATTTCACTTAGTAAATAAAAGTGAAAGACCAATTTCACTAGATCTCCTAACTCTTCAAAATCTAAATGAAATATTCTAGATATTTTTGGAATAATAGTGATTTGTACTTGATCTAATCCTAGTTGTACACATAATTGTTGAGAAAAGGTGGTTGTTCGCATTAAAGAGATTAGTTGCTAAGATAGAGGAGATTAATTTTCTCAATTAGAGTCTGAGAGCATAAATAGAACAAGATGAGAGAAGTTGTATGCAAACATTTTTTGACATAAAAAAGACAAGAGATTAGAGAAAGATCAGTTGAGCAGATTCAAAGCACAAGAGAGGAGCCAAGGTCAGATCAGAATCCATATTGAACAGTGTTGTACATAAATTTAGTAAAGTGTGCGTTTGAGTATCCAACAAGGAGATAGAGAAGATCTGAGTGTCCAGGAAGCTAAAAACCTCAGTTTTGACATGTCCTTGTAAGTTTTGGTCATGAATGATAAGCTGATTTGAAGGACAGAATTATGTGTGTACTTGAAAAGCTATTATGAGTCCACTGTTTAGGTTTTCCAGTTATATGTGTGACTATTGCATGTTCAAAATTTTATTCAGTTATTAAAGTAATTCAAGATCTGAGTTATTTGAGAAAGAAACACAGGACAGTTGTCCTCTTGAATAATAAAAATTTTACATGGTATAAGAGGATCATCTCTAATTGAGATCCTCAAGGGTTTACAACAATAGATCAACTACCAGAATCAAAGACCAACAATTAGAGGGTTTCATTATTGTTGGTTGAAGGACTAACCACTCTTGTCGGTATATTTTTGTTGTTTTATTTTCATATCTGAAAAGTTTGTAAAATAGATCTCAGAGATGGCAGCATCAAGTCTCAGATTTGAGGACAAATTAGATGGTGCCTCTAGATAGGTGTCATCAAAAGCCAAGGTAACATTGTTTTTGAAAGAAAATGATCTCTAAGATATTGTCAAGGATGTTATAATTCAGTCTATAGATCTGTATGAATTGGCATCGCATAAAAATAAGGAAGTGAAGGCCTGAATTACTTCAGGAAAGGGTCCAAATCCCGCCTCAGGAAAAAATGACGAACTCTACCTCAAGAAGGTCAAACTGCATATACGATTGAAGGTTTTTTCATGTACGATTGTTGCAAATGCTGGTGTGGAAGGTGCAGTGGTTGTTTGGAAATTATTGAGAAATATAATCTTGACTTTAGCTACGATGTTGATTAAGGTGAATACATTGATAAGGTGAAGGAAGGGATTATTGATCCCCTGAAAGTGATCAGAGCTTTTTTGGTTGATGCTGCAAGTGTGCCTTCATTGTTAACCACAACAAAGTGCATCATTGTTGTCATTCTGAAGGATAAGAGGGAAATCCCAGGTATGAGAGATGGTATGGGTGGCATGGACTACTAAAGAGCATATCTAGATCAGTGTGCCTTTTGCGTGGTGTCCTGTTCTGAAAGTAGGGTTAAAGTTTAGGTTGTCTGGTGTCCTAGTTTTGAAGGTTAAACTTCGGGTCAATTAGTTTGACCCTTGTTATTGTCTCGAGCATTACATTTCCCATTACTGGGAGCAATTTCTTGTGTATTCAGTGTAACTTAAAGGAAAATTTGTCGATTGAAGTTCCTTGCAGTTCTACCACCTATCTTTTCTGTAGGGAAAAAACATAATCCTTATCAAGGAGAGACCAGAGAAATGTTTTCCGTTTTCACATACTGGAGATGATAATTTATTCAAAGAGCTAATTTTTGAGATGAAGAAAAAAATACTTGTTTTAGGCAAAAACCATGGAAGATCGGGCCTTGCAAAATCCATGGAAGATCGGGCCTCGTAGAAGGAATGGTTGTAACTGCATAGCTTGTAAACATGTCATATGGTGTGGAAGGGTTATTGCCATAAGCACCATAGCTGTTAATGCTCCACGACACTCCCCAAGGATAGTGGAGTTAATCATCTATCTGTAAATGTGTGCACCAGCTAATGCTCCTTGAATGGTTTATCTGTTTGCAGAAAAGTGTCCCAAAATGCTTCAATACCAAATTGTTCCAGAAGTGCTTGAAATTTGAAAATTTAGAAAATTTCCCACCAAATTGTTTGAAAAGTGCCCCATCGATTTTATATTTATGTAATAATTACATAATTTTAATGTGTTAATTAGGATCTATTGATTTAATATTTATTAATTATTTTATGTGGTGTAATTTAATGTGTTAATAAAAATTTATTGATTCAATATATATTAATTATATATATTTAAAAAAAAGTATCTTAAATAATATAAATATATTTTAGTAAAAATATAAAATTAAAAAAAATTTAGATGTATTTTTAAAATGGTTAGATTTTTTGAGGGAATGAAAGCACTAGCCCAGCTTTAAGTGCTTTTATGGGACTCTGTTGGAGGGAATCATTTATGCTAATAATTATCATTGGATTCAGCATAAGTTGGAAGATGAATCAAGCGGTTTGAGAATAGAAATGCACCAATGTAGACCTATTTTAAACCCTTAAACATCCACCATAATTGAGGCAATGTTGAGAGGATTACCAGCTGAGTTGAATTTAGAAAGAGCATTTTCAAGGCTTGAAGTGTAAGTTGGAACAACCATTATAAGGAGAATCTAATGAGCTTATCATGACCTCATTATAAATAGATATGGATTTATTAAATGAGAGTCACCATCTTGGCACATGTTTCTATTTTGAAGAGTTTGTTAGATTGGTCGAAGGAATGTCCCACCTCGAGAGTATGTGGAAAGCACAATTGGTCCATTGCACTCTGAGGTCAACAAATCTATTTGGAGAACACTCCCTTATTCTCAACCTCCTAATTATTTGAAGGTGACCTTGGAGAGCAGATGAGCTTGTTGATATAGGCTATATGATGAGGGTTTGAAATTATGAATGATAAATAGTTTGAAAAATCAGTGCAAAACCTCTCCATTACTTAATGACAGATCTGAATATCAACTTAGAAAAATATATGTTGAAACATATTGCAAGTAGTTTGTACATGTAGTTTTATTGCCATATTAACTATTATAGAATTACAGTGCCAGAGAAGGGTCTCAGAGGACACACAGGTGGAAAATACTTATTTATCAGATAAACAACATAATCATGGGCTTTGGTATGTCCAAATATGTCTCAACCCTTGCTGGAAATATTGGGGGGGGGGTGAATTGATACTTCTTACAATTGATATATTATGTTAGTTAAAAGGTTAAGCCAGAACATAAGAAGTAGAACAAAAATAATAATTTTATTGAATATAGTTAGGACTTTGATTCTCATTTATAAATATGAGCTCCAACTTGTAATATAAGTTCTTTAATTTTTCGAGGCGCCAACCTTGAATGAGGAAGAAAAGCCTCTTAGGCCAATCCAGGCACCAACCTGGTCAATATGAGGACATCAATCCTCTTAGGTTGAAGCCTTTAACTATACTTAAAAAAAAAAACAAACAAACTTTATCAAAATACTTCAAAATCATTCCTTCAAGATGTCTACCATATAAACCTCTTGTAAAAGCAGGGAAGATTTTACACTCAAGATGCTCATGTCTATTGAACATAGGCTATTTAACGATGATATATGGTTTAAGTAATTTGACAAATACTTTATACAAATAGTGACATCCCCCAAACCATGTTTGGACAATGACATCCAACCATCATCAGATAATGTGTTCACTACCTCAATTGTCATCTTCTATGCAAAGAATGTAGATGACTCGTGTAAGATACAAAGTGTTTCAAGGACACTTGAAGCCTCTAAGTCATGTGATCAACCATGATGACTAATGCTTCTCTGCCTCCACTAAGTCAGATCAAATACCCACTAGATAAGAGTTCACCATACACATATTTGAGATTGTGATACCATATGCATACAATCAACACATAGACATACATATGTTTATTATTTATTGATCTACGCACATGTTTACACCATTCATACTTCAGGGGATAGTGAATTCCTTGGTGGTAGTCTTTTAAGAAGGCTTGAAAATTTCTCAATAAGACTCATGAGACATGCAACATATTAAGGTTTAACTCCAATTCAGCAATGACCCTTTCTTTGGCATCAATGGAAAAACTCTCAAAACTCCACACATTCAAGCGTCTCCTTGAATATCATAATCTAGAGCCTCTTTTTCTCCCTTGTGTCTTGCACGAAAGAGTGCTCCTGATCTTCAACTTTAATCAAGTTTTCTAGACACTATCAAATAAGCTCCTCCAACCTCATAGTAGGGCCTTCCCTCCCCAAGCAACAACCTCATTTTTCTAGTTCCTTGCCTATCTCTTATTGTGTTTTTGTGCTTTAGTGTCCTTCCATGAATCACTTCCTCCCCCATGGATCTTAGGGACAACCTAATTTTTTTTCCAAAGACTCTCCTTTTCTCTTTCCTCCTTGATGTTCTCCTTCATCCCTTCCCTCCCCTCTATTCCCCCTTCTCTCCCTATTACTTTTGTTTCCCTACTAACCTCCTCATCTTTAGCCTCCCTCCTTATTACAGTTTATGATGCTCTGCTCGCCTTTTTGTTTCCCCCTTCTTTGACTCGTAGAACATCCCTTTTCTAGACTCTGGTAGAGGGTTGGGGCCTCATAGCAATGATCATCTAAATATCCCCAAGAGAGGGGGAAAATCCTTTTTTTCAATGGAACATAAATATGAAAATTTTGAAATTTGCTCCATGAATATAATTATATTATATATATAGATATATATATATATATATTATAAATATATATTTTCATTTTCGCACCTTAGAGCTTCAAGCGTTGAATCTCTTTCAAAATGAAAATCGTATCCTTGAATTGCAAGTCCTTAGCCAACCCTATAAAAAACTTACGTATAAACAGATTAATCAAGTTCACTACCCTCATATTGTCATTATACAAGAATCAATGGGGGAGCGGGAAAAGGGGATCCAATTACTATAGAATGCTCTCCCTCATTGGGGAAAAATCTGAAACTCTTCACATGGTTTAATTCGGATTGCACAGTGGTTTAGTGATTTGTGAAAATTTGACCAAATTCATAAATTTGGAGGAAATAATTTAGAATCATTATACTCTCTATTTTGCATAAATAGATTTTATTTTTCTTTTAATCAAATTGTAGAGATATTGTGGTCACACAAGGAAGGTGCAAGAGAATGTAAAATTTTAAAATTTGAATTTTGGAAATTTTTTGTGTATTTCTTATTTATTTTTTGAAGTTTTTGACTATTAAAGAGTGCTTTATTTTTTGTTTATTTATTTTCAAGCTCATTGTCATTTAAGCAAGGATATTTTTTTAGGAAAGATAAAAAGGAAATGGGTTTGAAAGGTTGTACTCTTTGAGGATCGAATAGTTCTAATGGTCATTCATTGAGAAATGAAAACAAATTTATCACATTAAAAGACAGTTATTAAAACCCAACCCATTATTCATTACCTCACCTAATTTTACATCTAATTATTTTAAACTATAATCTTGAAGGATTTCAATGTCTAACATTCTCCCCTTTAATTTGAAGGAGTTTTTGTTAGCCCAAGCATCATTTTGAACTTGTTGAATTTTTCTCTTCCTAGAGCTTTGGTGAAGATGTCTACAATTTGCTTAGTCGTTGAACAATGTATTGGATGAATAGTTTTGGCCTCTACATGATATTGAATCAAATGATATTTCATATTGGTGTGCTTAGTTCAATCAAAATCTTGGGTTCTTCGCCAACTTGATTGCAGAAGTATTATCTAAACGTAAAGGAGTTGAGTTCACTTGTTTCTCTTGCAAGCCTTCAATTATTTTCCTGAGCTACGTAATTTCCTTTCTCGCTTTTGCGAATGCCACATATTCTACTTTTGTTGTTGAATCTATCGAAATTGATTGTTTGCGTGACCTCTAGGAGACCACGAGGGCTTCATTTGGGGAGCAATACCATACCACGTTCATTCATAATGGGGTTATATAATGTGATTTATAGATGTGTTTTTAAATATGTAATCAAATAAGGGGTATCGTTTAGTATGCCACAAGCACACATGATATGTGAGAGGTTCATTGAGTGAAGCCCAGTGCAGGAGACAATTGTTGATCCAAGACTCATGATATATCCTGAAGTTGATACTATGTTTTCCTTGTCCCCATTGAAGTATGAATTAGAATGTGCAATAAGATAGAAGTCATCCACCTTGGTGTACTTAAGCCCATAATCTTGAGTCCCCTTTAAGTATCTCATGACTCTTTTTGCAGCAAACCAATGTCCCTCACATGGTTTATGCATAAATCTGAAAGGTGTGCTCACAAGTTTGTAGATGACTCATATAAGGTACGAAGTGATTCAAGTACATTTGAAGCCTCTAAGTCATGTAATCAACCATGATGACTAATGCTCCTCTGCCTTCACAAGGTTGGATCAAATACCCGCTAGATAAGATTTCACCATACATAGCTTTGAGACTGTGACACCATATGCATACAATCAATGCGTACGCATACATTTGTTTCCTCAATAAGCCCTCCAAAATTTCACGAGGTTTTGATGATGGGATCTTGAGATATCACAAGCCATAGCTTGAAGACCAATTCTTTCCCTTGGTTTCCCTTAGACAAGAAACATCGTTGGTATCCTTACATTGTCTTTCATTGAAAATTCATTCATTGATCCCTTTCCCATCCCTAATTAGGTCAAGCATATCATTGGTTTCTAAATCCTATCCTCTTTACTGAACCTCGGGTCCACTTGGTCTCGTGTCATCCCATGCACTATCAAGGTTAATTCTTCAAAGATCACATGGAACCCAAGTTTCGATAATAATTATAGGGCTTAGGGATCTCCATTATAAGGCACATACTTAAAGCCTAACCCTACAAATTTTCCCCAAGCCCTTCACAAAGAGCCTTACATCTTGTCTTCCAAGAGAAGCAAGCCACATATTTGAGCCTCTCTTGTGAATAGGTTTCTAGGATCACCCCTCACCCTATCATTGGTCCATCCATTTTGTGATCCTTATCATAATGGGTCTCCTCCCACCAATGAAAATTTGTAGAGAGAAGGGAGCCTTAGCCAAGGTGACAATGGGATATCGGTCCATTGTTTCCCTTAGGCTAGTAGTAACCCTTCAAGGATCCCCTTTTAGGACCCCCGCTAGTTTGAGCGGTAACAGGTTACATTGCTGTCAAGGGATATTTAAATTTCTCTATGGGGGTTTTTAAGTTTGGGACCCATATGGTTAGGAAGACCCTCTCTCGAAGTTCTTTATAGACCTTTTTGATGACATTGGCCTTTGTGATATCCTCCCTACAAAGCATATGCCAACTTGCCTAATGATATACGAAGAAATGCTCATATTACAAAGCAACTAGATCATTTTATTTTATTTGATGGTCTCTTGGACACAAATCTCAAAAAATTTCAATTCATGTAGAATTCAATATCTCTAAACATGTGCAATAGAAAATGGTAGAACTCTTATATGGCCCCTTTGATTTGAAGACTAAATTCCAATGATTAAAATACTTCTCAACATATTAACAACTCAATATTCCTTTCTTTGAATTTCTCTTTTAGATTTCTTGCTTTCAACGAATTTATTTAGAGCTTAGGGAGGCTCAAGTAGCACCAATTGCCTTGCTTCTATTGGATGAATAAAATTCTCTCTTTGAAATCTATAATGTATCATTCATGTTGCTTCTTGTTTTTCCCATAAGATTTTGGCATGTAATCCATGATCATGTTTGTGTCACTCTTAATAACACACTTCTTGGAGGGCATGATATAATATTTTATTGGGACTAAACTTGGACACCTCTTCTTTCATGATCTTTGATTCTTCATTCAATCCTACCACCCATTCACCATTATTTTTCAATTTTTCTTATAATCATTTTGTTGTTGGGAAGGTGTTTTTCGAGTATATTCTCTTTGCACATAGATACACATAAAGTATCATTATTGTAATCAAATGGATGGGTTGTTAAAATCACGAATATTTAATTAAATGCATTTCTATACCTTTGCTCAAGTCAACTTCAATGCAAATTTTAGCACATGTGTGTATAACCTTCCTTGACTGGTTTGTATCTTGTTATACATCCCCAACATATTTATGTTGGCTTTTGAAATATTGTCTCATCCCAAAATAAGTAGGGTGATATTCAAAATTCAAATCTAGAGTGGGGTTGAAGAGACAAACATTGAATATGGATTCAATTTTAGAAACTATCCTTTAAAAAGAGGCTAGCTTTGCTCCAAAATGACAGTCCCTCCTCCAAGACCTTGCCACAACTTCCATAATTATCAAATTTTACAATAATAGAACCTCTAAAGTACAAGCTTACTGTATACTTAGAAGTTAGGTTGGAATTTATTTGATTCTTGAACTCTTTAGATGATGACTAGAGATCATTAAATATATAGATTGAAGCATTTGATTGTAGTTATTGATCAACTTGTTAACCATCCATAGAGGAATACTTTCCTCTAACATGTACTTGAGTTTGTCCACAATGAAAGAATCCTACTATGTTTTTGGTATATTTGACAAGACTGCATCTTTAAAGTAATGAATATTTAATTCTTAATGTTTAACAATCCTTTAAGAGGGAGAGATAATCAACATCACATAGGAGGAGGTATTCCCTTTGTTTAGCGAACCTTCATGGAGATAAAACACTAAATGAGATATGAAACTCTTGTTTATGTGATAATTAGGGAATGTATACCCAATCTCTCAAAGATTAGTCATAGATAATGGGAAAGAATCTCTGATTTATTCTAAATAACTTTTAACTCTATTTATAGATTACTTTCTCACCATAGAGTCACAATAGTCATTTTTTAAGGGAAAAGCTACATCAAAACTTTTTGAATATGTAAATAGATAACCTCCACATATAAAGGTAAAAACAAGTTTTTGAATATGCAAGTAGATAACCTCCCCACATGAAGACGAAAGCATATTTTAAACATGTTTAAAGAGAATTAAAATATAATAATAGAAAAATCAACAAACAAAAAATCTTGATACTATAATAATTCAAATAATTCTATTTAACAAAAATATATTAAAAATCACTCTAAATTAACATTAATAAATAATTTATATAAAATCCCAATTTAATAATAAATAATTACCTAATTTATAAATGATTTATTTATAATCTTAATTTATATCAATTTAATGTGAGTTAAAGAATTGAGATAAGCCATTATTATCCCACACACGTTCATTCCTTTGCCCTCTCTCCATTTGCGAAGCCGAGGACTGTCACAATACTTGCAAGAAAGCATTTGACACATCAGCTAGATAGCCACAACAAGCAACAAAGAAAAGCTATCTGTGTAAATACTTGTTCATAAATTCTCTCACATTTGATTCGTATCAAACAGTTCTGCAGGGGGTGAAATTGGAGGAAACCGGAGACGCAGCAGAAGCGACATTCCCAGGAGGAGCCGAAGCCCTCCTCATAGAAGATGTTACGAGGATTGTAGGGAGAGCAATCAATATAGGGAGCAAGATAGGTTCAGAGACATGTACTCCACTCTGCCCACTATCCTTCTAGTCCAAAATATTTCTCTAGACGCGAGGTTCATATCTTCATGTTTTCTTCTTAGTTTGAGGTTTCATACCCAATATTTTTAATGAAGTTGTCTTAAGTCACCCATTTCTGGCTATACATTTTAGTCATCAAACAATGTATTGGGTCTTAAATCTTATTTTTTAAGTAAAAATACCATTATGGAATAGACTGTGGTTTTCCATGTGTTTTTTCCGGAGGTCTCATTAAAATCATCAGGGTCTGATAAATTTAGGGTTTGCATTTTTTTGGTTTATTTTAAGCTTCGAAAATGACAATGTCGTTCTGTATGCAACCCCATGATGAAGAATAAGTTTCCACATTGAGTAGATAGGGTTGCTTAACTGCCATTTTGTAGTGGTACTTTAATTAGATTGGATAACTTGGCAACTGGCCCCTGAACTTGGGGGTTTGCAAGGGTAAATAATTTTCTTAAAGAACCTCGGGGAGCGACTTCAAGGGTAATGATTTTCTTAAAGAACCTTGGGAGCTATTTTAAGAGAATAATCAAATTTGTGGGAATTAAGACGAAAATCAAGACAAAAATTACATAACATCATGCAAAATGGATGGTTTCTTATAGGAAACCTATCTCATTTTACTAATTCAAATGACACTATTTGAAATAATCCTAAAAAAATTTCCTTCGAGTATAAAATGACCATAACTAGAATTTCCGAATTTTTTATTAATTTTGTATTTTCAGTTTTAGCAGGGGTTTCTTCTGTTTCATTTCCAAAGTGGCTTAAGAGCGTTATCAAGACATGAATGGATGGTAGGATCAATATGGTCCAAACTTTGAAGGGTTTCCAAAAATATAGTAGGTTTTAGCTTTCTGTTATCCAGAGGGCTATCAAAAATACATTATGTTTTACCTTCTATTGCTAGTTATCCAGATGCATTTCTGAACAGCATTTTGTTTCCAAAGGGTTGTAAATGAATTTGAGGTTTTAACTGTGCTGTTAGTTATTTTGATACATTCCTGTACATTCTTCAACACTTATCTTATAGCAAAAATGTTGAGGAGTTTGTGTATTATTTGACACTTGTTCCCTCTGAAATCAAAGCGATTATTGTATGCTCCTCACCAAGGAATTGATTGTTAGTTTCTTTCTTCAAGTGTTCCATCTTAGCAACAAAATAATGAGAAACCAAATGATAAACTAGCATGAAGGATTGTAACAAGATTTTGATTATTTTTAAAGGTTTACTGTTAATGTGAAAGTTAAAAATCCCATCACTATACCCCAAATAAGTCAAAATCAAAATAATCAAGGAACTGAAGGAAATTAGAATTAGGAAATGTTAAGCAATGAATTTTTGTAAATGGGTAGGGTAACAGTCCAAAAAGTGCAGAAACTCAGGGTAGACTTTTTATGAAACTGCATGAAACAGGGAAAATAAAAAGAAGTTGATTCTAGCAACTTCTACAATTTCGACTTGCCCACCATATTTTTCTAGAACTTCGACCTGCCCAACACATTCTTCTGCAATTTCGATATGCCTAGCAAACTCTACTGCAACTTTGACTTGCCCAACAAGTTCTTCTGCAACTTTGACTTCCCCAAGAAATTCTTCTGCCCATCAAATGTAGAAACCCTAACACGAGAGAGAGAGAGAGAGGCCCAAAAACATAGATCTAGTTCTTCGCCTTCCTTTTCTTCCTTTTACTAGCTTCTATCTTGAGAAGATCGTACTTTCTTTTGGTGAGTCACAATGAGGTTGAGTTCCTACTTATTTATAGGCTTGTGAGCGGTACAAATTGCTCTCTTTAGGTTGACTTGCCCCTTGTTACTGGGAATAGTGTCCACTCGGATGCTGCTATCCCCACTAAGACTGGTAGTTATCTTAGAAACAAACAAGTAAAGTCTACTTTCATTTTCCTTTATGAAAATAGACAAGAGGAGAACCAAGAAGACCAACCTTAGTCTTGTGCTTGATTTCCTCTCCTTCTTGATAGAGCTTTTCCTTTTCTTCTTCGTCTGCCCAGCTTCAAAGAGCACCTGTGGAATCACAACAACATACTACTATCGAAGAAACAAAGATCTATATTCATAAATAACACAGGATCAAATGTGCGTTAACCATACAAATGCATATATAAACAAGTACACAAGAATATGGAGGAAAACTTGAATAGCTTTATTAAGATGAAAAGTAGCAAGAGGATTACAACCATATGTTATGACCCAGCATCATCCGCCAGCTAGAAAGCCCTTCTTCACCTCAAGCAAAGCTTAGATCACCCAACACTATGAATGTACACCAGAAAACCAACAACACTTCTCTATAAGATACA